>JAIPRL010005338.1:0-32760 GCA_025469235.1 Pemphigus obesinymphae | reverse complement strand
GTGAAGTTGGCCGCCCACCCTTAAAATCAATTTTGGCGGAAAACCGTGGGTATGCAAATTCTAAAAATTACCGAGCAAATTCTAGCAAATTTATTGCAAAATATCTGTGAAGGTTTGAACTTTCTAGGAGAAGGTGGGGGGGGGCCAACTTCACGGACGTTATATGTGCCGGTAACTTTATACGTATATATAGTACGATAAAATGCATTTAAAATACGAATCTCGTCGATATATTTTTATCATCGACTATAATAGGTATAGTTAAGTGACAATAACAGACGAGTTGACGTTAACTATATTATATTAACTTAACTCGCTATAGTTGATTTTATAAACTGTACACACTATAGTCACATTATGTAACTACGTAAGATACCTGCTGCGAATGAGTTATTATCAAGTCAATATTTTTTATTTTTAATGTTTTTTTTTTTTTTAAATATTTCGTAATAATAATATGTTCCTTTTACCTTTATAATATAGTTTATACGTGCATTTTGCATTTTCAATTTTGTATAGGTACCCACCTAATGTACGTAATATACCTATAATGATCTGTATACACTACACATTACATTATCAATGCGTATCATATTGAGGTGTATTTGTGAATGGGTTTAGGCAGTATGTAATCCTATTACAAATAAGTACCTATCTCAGTGGCACAACCGTCTCTAAAATATTGGAGGGGAGGGCGGAAAAAAAAAATGTTTTTTCTTTTATATTTCATATACATACACTTTATTTACTCTTCTAAGTTTCTGAATATAGAAGTTTAGAAATCTCCGTTGTTTTTTTACCATTATTTTACATTCTGAGCGTAATATATGTTTTACGATGATGTTTATTTTTTTTTATTTTTCTCTGTTAACAAATTTTCTACCGGAAGGAATGCTCCGATTTTTAAAAGCTTACCCTGTTTCCGGTAGCGAATTGCATCTAGTTGTGGTACTTTAGGTAATTTACCGGTTTTCTCGATTTTTTTTTAATGTGTACCTAAGGAAAAACTACCGAAAAATGATGTAAAAACGCGATTTCGTTAAATCAAAATTGTTCATTTCTTCGTAATTTCAAAAATAACGACTTTAAAATCTTGAAATTTACATAGATTTTATTATTTTTTGCAATTTTCAGCTATCTATAGTCATTTTAGATTTTGAAGTTTCTAAGTCTTAAAAGAGGTAATTTTGGGTTTTAAGATTTAAAAATTTTATTCAACGTTAAATGTACGTTTTTCTAATTAAATTTCAAATATCTCGAAAATCCGTAGTCAAGATTTTTTTTATAGTCATTTAAATTTTGTCAACAAAATTATCAATTTTGAGGTATTTAAGGCCAAATAGTTGGTAAAATGAGATTTCAAGACCTGAAAAATGTAATATAACGTTAGTCGTGCATTAATTTAACTACATTTAAAAAATCGACCGGAAAAGAGTATTTACATTCTAAGCGTAACGAGGGAGCCTATAGTGGTTTTACAAAGTATATTTTTTTTCTCTAAAATATTTCCTACCAGAAGAAGTACTCCAATCTTTATAAACTTACTCAGTTTTCGGTAGAAAATTGCATCTAGTTAGTACTTTAAACAGGTCATTTTTCGATTTTTTCTTTAAGTTTTTAGTGTGCAAGGAAAAACTACCAAAAAATTATGAAAAAATGACAAAGATACGATTTTGTCAAATCGAAATTTTTTTATTTCTTCGGATATCAAAATTCACTACAGACTATTTTTCAACAACTATTTGTTATTTACCTCAATGCCAGTGATTTAGACAAAACATTTAAATCATAATTGTTTATTTTGAATAATTTATTATAGACAATAGTCATATATATATTAAAATAATGCAACCAATAAAGATTTTAAAAAAATGTACCCCGTAAAATCACCACTGTGGGTGGGGGGCTTTAGTCCTACGATATTGTTTAAAAATAGTTGGTGGAGGCTTTTCCCCCTCTATACTGATATAAAACTTCTTCTTCTCCTTCGGCTTCTCTCCCAACTATTTAGGGTCGGAAATCATAGTATCCTATTATATTTCTACTTAACTCTATCTCCCACATCTTCTTCACTTTAACTTTATCTAGTACATTTTTGCATTTACTTTTACACATCTTCAATTTAATCATTCCGATTACTAGTACCTTATACATTACAGATTTCATTAATTCTCAATAGCTTTTAATTTATAAATTATTACCGTGATAATATAAAACGTATTATATAAATTTGAAGCCAGGTCCTCGGTATTCTGTTCGATGTATTAAAAAATAATTATGGTAAAGTTTGAGTGTGATAAGTCAACCTCTTCACGTGGCTCAAAGGGCTTGCGCCGAATGATTAGCGATGCACATTAACCTGCACAGAAAATAGCCGTACATTTTGTTCGGTGTATGAAATTTACGCGTAGATTCCCCATAAATATATTAAATCCTTGAAAATAATTCTGCTCTACACCTGTTTGAAGTAGCGTAGCAAAAAATACGCATTTCGTGAGTTGTGTTCTGTCTGATGAACAAAATGTCAAAAGTTCTTTCAACAATGTATTGGAGTAAAATATTAAAATCATAAAACTAAAAAAAATTTTAATTTAATTTTATGATGGTTTATAATCTATTCACCTACATAATATGTTTGCTATACGATTTAACATTTCTAAAATTATATTAATATCTAAAATTTTCTTAAAAAATGATCTTCAATTATTCTCCAGAACTTTTATTGTTTTGGCCGGACATGGATATAGGGAATTTTAGGGACTTTGAATCTTTTATATAAGTTTGTGACAGAGGGTATACGCATACGGTAGCCGGTATGTATAGATACCATACCGTTGAGTGATAGGCAAAAAATTAAAAAAATTTGGTCATTCTAAATCGTGTTCTCAACTCAAATCGTATATTTTTGTATTATATATAAAAAAAAAAACAATAATTATTTTGCAATTATTGCAATCACAAAAAGTGTACGATTTACACAATTGTACATAAGAAGATTCACGACCGTTTATCAAAACCAAAAGGTATTCAGCGTATACCCTCGAGTATCCTCCACAAAAATCCTGCAAATTAAAAAATTTTTAAAAATTTATAATTTTCATATTAATAAGTATGAAATATAACTATAATATTACTATTAAATAATAATTTTAGTTTTTGTTATCTACACACAATGTGTAAAAAAATGGCGTTACGTTTTGCGAAATGGACGAAAAATCTATTCGCAAACGGACGATTACGTTAAATGGATGCAACATATTATTTTGAAGATATTGGGACAGATCATAAACTATTGATTTTATTATGATTTTTATTTCTTTTCTTTTTCTGTAAGCAAATTGTCAACCAGACGAAGCCGAGGAAGAACTTTGAAGTCGTTGGTTGGTATGATTTCGATAAGAAAACGGCTCTAAATAGTACCTACTCTACACATAGAATTTTTCAATTTTTCCAATAGTTTCCTAAAGGAAGAACAAAAACTTCCTTCTATACGATATATTCCGACATTTATTAAATTTAAAAGATTGAAATTGGCAAACATTATATTGGTTTATATTTTACAGTGATTTATATTTTATTACATTTTTTGGCTACTAGAGTGCGATTAATAAGGTATTGAAATTTAACAAAAGCTTTTTTATTTTTGTGGAGATCCAAAAGTTTTCTGTTTATATGTATTTCGCTGTTTGCGTATGGCCATTGAAGTACACGTGTTAATGATTTTTGATGATTATTTTCGGGGATATGAAAATACAAACGTGCGCGATAAAATCGCACTGTGTGTAATCAGCTAAGGATAATCAAAGCTAGGTAATTCAACTAGTAATATAAAAAAATATAAAATTTAATAATAAAAAACCGGTCAGTAGAGGGTAAAAGCATTTCAGTCGTTGTATAGGATACTGATGGTGGATATATTGAATTTGAAGCAATAATAAATAATTTTTTTTCGATAAAAACGATTCTGAACGGAGCTCGGTGTGATATACCTACTACTATATATTATACCTATATATTTTACCTACTATATATTATAGTAAAAATTTTAAAATTATATAATGTTACCACATTATATATTATTTCAGTATATACCCATTATTCGATTAAAAATTCTATTTTAGCCAGATACATACTTTTTTAAATTACAATAACTCAGGAATCGCACTCCAGTAGCCAAAAAATATATTGAAAATATATAACCATATAATTAGAACTAATAGGGATAAAACAGAACATTATATAGACTATGATTTTGGTGAAAGGGAACAGTGTAGAGAAAGGCAAGTAATAAAGTTGAGTGGGGATGTAGTGGAAGAGGTTAAGAGGTTCAAATACTTAGGGTCCATTGTGTACAGAAATACGGGGGCTTTGAAGAGGATATGAAACATAGGATTGAGTGTAGATGGATGAAGAGAAGATGTTTTCTATGACAAAAGAATCTCTATTAGGTTAAAAGGTAAATTTTGTAAGACAGCGGTGAGACCTACAATGATGTATGAGACAGAATGTTGGGTAGTATATAAGAAGTAAGAACAGAGAATAAGTGTAGCAGAGATGAGAATATTAAGATGGACGAGTGGAGTGACTAGAGAAGACAAAATAATAAATGAGTATATATAAGTTAGTATAGGAATAGTTTTAATAATTGAAAAAATAAGAGAGAATAGATTGGAGATGGTCTGGGCGTATATAAAGGAGGGGAGAGACTGAAGTAGTAAGATTAGTAAGGAAAATACAATATAGTTAATTCTACTATAAAAACAGCTAAATTAAGTATTATGTATACCAGCTATAACTATAATATTAGTCAGATTTACTAAAAAAATTATAGAATTTTTTACTATAATTTTATAGTAAATTATGTTTAAAAAAATGCAAAATAGACCGGAGAGATTTGAACCTGATAAGTACGGTAAACAAAACAGAATGCCGAAAATAATTACTATAAAATATAGTAAATATTACTATACAAAATAACTATATTTATATAGTGCTAATTATTATATCGTTTTAGTAATTTCACCTATAAAATAGTAATTTTAACTATATTTTATTAAACTAAAATATTTTAGTATTTTTTTTCCTCGTGTATTTTGATGGAAAAGAGGAAGAGGAAGACCGAAAAAGAGGTGAAGGGGGGGGTGTGATTGCGAGTGATATGAGGAAAGTGGGAGTAAGTGAAGAAGAATAAGATTCCATACGTTTTACCTTTTTGGGTACACGATTCTGTACACACATTGTTCATTCAAAAACCGACACGATTACAAATAAAATCGGGTGCAACAGAGTCAAATTATTGGTACAACCATGGCTAAATATCTAGGAATGTCAGCAACTCGAACTGCGCATGTATACTACGTCATCTGCTGATGAAATTAATAATATATAGATATACGCTCATTTTTTACGTTTAAAAATCCTCGGCAGTTGACGTCACAATTTCTGTTTTTATCTCATGAATGACACAACTGGACGAAAACGTAAATATTGCTGTCATACCTAGATATTTAGCCATGGATACAACTGTGGCATAAGAAAATCGACATGTCAGCTAAAATTCCATTTTCGCTATCACTACGCATGTTCCCCAGACATGAAATAAACGATAACACTATCATGGATGAAAGAGTATCTTAATAATAATATAACATATTATGTACAAAGATGAAACACGTCTTGAATAAACAAAATGATAATGAAAGTTTTTTATTAATACATATTTTAATTCATAACAATATTACAATAATTTTAAATTAAGTCGGAAATAATTTTTCCATGAATTTTGTCCTTTATTCCATGTTTGGGGAAACATGTGTTGTGAAACATGCTGTGTTTCACAGCAAATTGGGAAATATTTTTGAATTAAACTGTCTGAGTGAGCCAGTGACTCTGCCCGGTTTATAGGTGCAACTGAAAGAAATACTTTTGCACATTAATAGTCCTAATGGTTGACACATTTGGTAACTTCCTTAATTAAAAAAATATTGATGAATTCGTACTGTAGCCATTTCATTGTGGCCACATTGCATTAAGACACCACCAGACGGGATTGTGTCATAAAAAAGGTACTGTCGGACAATAAGCACACAGAATCGTGTTCACCCGGACTAAGGTGACCGACTCCAAATAGTTAGGAGAGAAGGCGAAGAAGAAGATGTAAACCACATAATTATATTAGCCAATTTAAATCGTTTGAATTTAATAAATTTCAGAAAGCTCCTTTTTAGGCACTTGTTCGGTCGAAAAATTATACACAGAGAAAAAATAAATAAACATCATTGTAAAATCAATTAGCTACGCTCAGAAGTTAAAATGTAAAATATCGGAGAAAATAACTTTAAATTGATATTTTATTATTTATTATAGACGGGGTATTATGACGAGATGGATAAAATAATCCAATCTCCATTGTAGTTAAGAGGATGTTACACCCGCATTTGTTGTCTCTGTCTATCTAACAGATAATATAGCAAAATCACACTTGGTAGAATTGAAATTTTGGCGTTTAGGTTAAATTTAGAGTATAAATACCTATTACAAAATTTAAAGCGAGGAATATTTTCGAGTGAACCTCATGGGCATTTTGTAAAATATCGTCTGACGAAAAAGTTAAAGCTATTTAAAAATATAAAAAACTAAAAATGCCGTAACTTTTTTTTCTGACAATATTTAATAAAAAGCCCATGAGGTTCACTCGAAATTATTCTTCTCGTTAAATTTGATAATAGGTGTTTAAGCTCTAAATCTAACCAAAATGCCATAATTTCAATTTTGCGTTGTATAATTTTGCTATATTGCCAATTAGACGGACGGAGACAGAAAATGCGGGTATAGCATCCTCTTAAGCATAATGTATTTCTTAAGATAGGCATTGCAGGGGACTAGAGTAAAGTGAATAGTAGTGATACTAATATAATGCGTAATTGCATCGTAATAAAGACTTTTGAACCGCATATACTATGATTTAGTATATAGTAGAGAAAAAAAAAATATATATAAATATATGTACCTTTCGGGAACGTTTATCCGGCCATCGTAACCGAACACTTTTACAGAATTATACGATAAGGAAACGTCATGGATGATAAACGGGAGCGCGGAGTATCGATTATGTATTATGATAAATTGCGCTGGAAAGTCGAAAAGCGAAGAGAGCTTCGGTGCGGGAAAAATCAATCGATGCGCCGGATACGTTTTTTTTTTTTTTTTTTTAACAAGTTTCATAAAATCGACGAGGTCGTTCTTTATTATTATTATTATTTTTATTGTTTTCCGTGCGTTTGATAAAAACCACGTGGATTCACAGTGCAGCACACCGTACGACTGTATTGATAATAATGACCGTTCGGCGTTAATATTCTGCCCCCAACAACGTACGCACATCCCGATTTGTTCCGGTCGGCACCGGAGTTTGGCGAATTATTCGTCCGCGCCGTTTGCCATTTCCGGTATCCGCCGCACAATATAATATGATATAGCGCGTTTTCGATTTTTTTCGTTTTATCGCGTTTACCTGAAACGGCGGCCGATTTCGAATTCCTCGAATCGCGAGAATCCAAACGCGTTCGTTTATATTCGCGTATAGTACGTATAAATACATATATATATATATATATATGTTGCCGCAAAGTTTTTCGACGTCCATCCCGGAGGTCCGGAAGCCGGACTACAACCGGAAACGACCGGCATCGAGCACGAAACGGAAGTATCGCCGACAGTGTCTTGTCGTCCTTTGTCTGGGCTGACATTACTAAACCTAATATCCCGACGATAACACGGCCCGCTAATGCGGGGACGTCCAATACGTGTATTGCGGTGTTCCACCTATATTAATACCGATCGGATATTTAGGTCAGGGACTGGAACCTTTCGATTTTATCGGTACTGCAGGTTTCGGTTCCGGTTTTCGGTGAAAAAACTGAAAGGTTCTGATTCGGTACCGGTTATTTTTTTTTTTTTTTTTTTTTTAAAAAAAAAGAAGAAATGTGTGATTCCGGTTCCGGTTCTTGTCCGTTTCTGATAAAATATCGAATATCATATTTTGAAAATATTTGTAGGTCTACAATACGCATAAATATAATATAAAAGTAATAATAATAATAATATAATACAATAGTCGACGATGATAGATTATTTTCGTTTTTGGCAAGCTAGTATTTCAACGAAAAAAGTTGATGACCTTTTTTTGTTTATTGTTTTTTTTTTATATTTTTGTACTTTTTAAGAAAGTACTTCAACTTTATTTTATTTTATTTCACGTAATTTCGCATTTTTCCCTGGGCGTTAAAATTCTTAGTTTTAGTTGTAGTACCTACCAATACATAGATGATATACTAGCTGAATAGATTGGCCGCTGTCAAACGGTGGGTAGGTACACTTTTGTCTCAAATTTCAACACTACAATAATGATAGTGGTAGGCTACATAAAACATAAATACACATATATACATTAGAATTATTATAATAATAGATTGAATTATAAATTACAATAAAATCGCAAGACGAGTAGCTATTAAATAGACCATTTTCTATATGAAAATTATATTTTGGAACCGATAAGGAAGAACCTTTATTATTTACAAGTCCCGATTCGGTTTCGGTTCTTTATTTAAAAAAAATAAAGGTATCGGTTCGGTTCCAGTCCCTGATTTAGGTAAAATATATTGTATACATATACCTATTTACGTGATTTCCGCTTTTTTTCATACAAAACGCGTATTATCGAACAATAAAAATATTATCGACGGTCCGCTCAGAATCGTTTTATCGAATGCAATGATACATTGAATACATTACGCGTGTGATTACAAATGCAATATACATATTCACAAGAGTAGAATAGACAAGCGCGTATCCTGTCTGATATGTGTAGTGTTTCCACCCATACTGACGCACCCGATGAGCCGCGAAGTGCACATATTCATCTTTTGTATATTTTCGAGTTTTGGATATTCAACATTAAATATAAATTTAGTATTTTATTATTCATCTAGATTTCCTTTTAGAATAACTAAAAAGTACCATCAAATATGTATAACGTATATGTACCTAGATAGGTATGTGCAAGTACATATAACGCGTTAGTTAGGTATTCAATTATTATAATATAAAAAGCAAAAAACCGGATCTATTTGGCATTCGACTTACTGTTTTATTTGTTGGATATAACCGTTCGTATATCAACTTTATACATTCATACGCGGAATTTCACTTTATAGGTTAAGCCATTACCGTTGGCCACATCCGCATTGGCCCTTTGAGTGTTTATCTAGCCCCATATGGGTTAAAGTTTGAATTTTTCAAACATACTTTACCTCGAAACTTTGTTGTTGCCCCGAACAACTTTTTCCTATATATTCCCTCACGGTTAAATCGTATCCTTTTTATTTTTATTGTCACTTTTCGATAGGTACATCCGGCGCCGTGCGCGTATGAAAACGGCCCGAGTGGGCCGGACCATTGTAACAAGACATCATATTATACAATATTCATAGGTATAGAATGTAAAACACGAGTGTGTATACTGGGTAATAAAAAAAAAAAAAAAAACTATTGAGAAAAACCTTTTAAATAATTGGAAAAAAAATTTTGAGAATACCTAAAAATAAATCAATTTCATAACATATCTGAATGATTCTTGATCTTCAATAAAAAAAAATTTAAAACATTCACTCAGATCAACTACATATACGTTTGCAGGGAAGTATTTTTATTTGAAATATCTAGTATTTCATTTCGAAAATTACATATTTTTCCAATAGTGTTTTAGAACTTTAATTGAACATTTTATTAATTATAATTAATTAATTATTAAATATATTAATATAATAAATTATATTAATTTAATTAATTAAATATACATATAAATAATGAGTAGTGGAATTTTAAAAACTTATCACAAAAGTTATGTTAGTATATATATATATATATATATTATAAATATTAAAGTTATACTTCACATATCATTCTAGAGTTTAAATTTTGTTATTTTTTAGTATCTAACAATATTTTTTGTTAGAAAAAAACGAATCCAATAATACTCTATAAATGTGATTTGTACATTTAAAATTATAATATCCCAAGGCTTCAAAATAAGTAGATTTACAAATAAAAATGTTTTGGCAATGTTTTCTCTCTTAAATATTTTTTTTTTTTGAATATACAATTTGTTTCCTTCAAAATATTTTTTCCCTGAACACTTGTCCGTGTCTGCTTGTATACGTCATAAATCGTTTTCATAACATTCCCTTACCCCTTTTATTTCATAACAAAGGAATGACTGGATTAAAATGTATTTTATACTTATTTATTCATCATATTTCTAGCCAAGTATAACTTCTAGAAAAACTCATATCGTTATTTTTAAAAAAACATTTCTGATATATCAAAGTTATATAATATTTTCTTATTTATTCGTTTTTATTCTATGCATTACATAGTAGGTATATGAGATTAAAACGCACAACAGGAATTTTAAAATTCAATTTATACATACTACTAAAACGAGAATAGATACCTGCAGGTATGAATACTATGTAGGTATTTCATATTAATATGAGAATAATGTAAATACTCATACTAACAAAGATTTTTAACAATAATATTAATTTATCATTCGTATTAAAAATAATTTAAATGTGCAAGTTAGTTAATAAAAATGTGTATCGCACCAAATATTGTAAGTACTTATTACTAATTTTTAGTATATATTACTAATTTAGAAATATGGTATTGAAAATATAATATATATATATATATATATAATGGTCAATGATGGCTGCTTTGTTATAATATAAATTAGATATATACGTACTTACTATATTGGGGTAGTATCACTCATAAATTGGAAAATTTGTACATTCATAAAGGGTATTTAAATTTCTATTGTAAATATTATTTATATAGAAAATTGACATGTCAAATATAACTTCTGATTGATCGAGTATTCGAAATATTAAAATCAAAATTGTATAGATTAGAATCTCCTGTTAATGATTGATTATAGTCATTCAAGTAAATGTATAATTTATACTAAAATACACATGAAAATTAATAAAGAGATATTTGTAAATATATAATAATATAGAATAAATGAACAAATATTAAGATTATACCCTTAAATGTTTATATTATTATTAAGTATAATATACGAGTATAAGTACATTGATATGAAATTCCCAATATAAATGTTGAAATATTAATCATAATCTTAAAGCATGACTTAAAATAACAAAAATTAAATTAACTAAAAATAATTGACTATTTACAGAATTAAAATGAATGTATAATAGCGAGCTCGTATATATACGTGTATTATATTGTTGCACGAACAACTAAAAGCCAAGACTGATATTTTACGAACTCAAAACGATAGTGTAAATAGACTTACAAAAGTAAAATAGCATAATAAATAATAGTCAAATTTCGAAAATCGCACGTGATGTGTAAATGACATTGATATTTAAAATAAAATAAAAGAATAATGAAATAAAAGTTATCGAACTATTACTAAGTACCGACAAATAAAAAATTATGTGTCATTTTTTTTTCCTATAATACGAGTAAAATTAAATAATTAATATTATGAGAAAGCAACGAAAAAAAATTAATTTTTATTGCTGGGGGGCAAAATTATTAATATGTATAGTTTATAAATTATAGTACTTATCTACTTTACTTCATAATGTTTAAATAGCTTGAAATTTTAACATACGTTAGCTGTAATACATTCATAACGTATTAAAAAAGCGTAACAATAAACGTATTAATATATAAAATACCTATTATTTAATAATAATGTATAATATATGAATAAAAATAGATAATAGTTTTATCACCTTGAATATTATATTTCTAATATAATAAATTTATTATGTATAAAATATCGAATACTAAGGAATATTGAAAAATACTATTATTACTATTTTAGTATCTATACTATTTAAAATAAATTCTTCTCTCATTGTTTCCAAAAACTTGGAGTAAAAAATTGGGAAGGAGAATGTAGGATTTTAATTTTAAGAAGCCAATTCTCGTTGAACTACAGAAATGTTTATGTTTAAGTAAACGACCTAGAATTTTTGTGCTAATCGTTTCGTAAATTTTATTTTACCTAACTTATTATCATATTATGGGATTGTGTTTGCCAGTTTACAAATGACGAACTATGAATGATTGATATTTACCAATAAAGATACTATGAACGATACTTTTTTTCAACTATTCTTTTATTTTCAATTTGTTATTATTTATTGTATATGAAGCAGAAGTATCCATAGAAAAAAATATAATTCTTTAGATACTTACTGCAATTATAAATACGAGTAGTATAAAATTTTAGAAAAAAATAGTTTTAAAATAGGTATTATGTTTTTAACATATTCTCACGTTTTTTTTTATAAAAGAGAATCATATATTATTAAAATGTTTATTTTGTGAATACTAGAAGCTGAAACCATAAATTAGACGTACTTCCCTGTGTATTTTTAATATTTATTACCTAGTTAAGTTGAATAAAAATAAAAAAGATTTCTTTGGTGAATGTATTTATCAACGAGCATAGTGTAGTATAAAAATTAAAAAAAATGTTTTACACTAATCAATAAAAACTGTAATAACACTAGAAATAGTTTTTTGAAATTTAAGCTTTTTTTAGGGAGGGGGGGATAGTAATTGGTTCCTAGAACCATCCCGTCTCATATCCAATTTTTCAGTTATCTATCCGTCACCAAAACTTCTAATTTGGCACACTTCCTAAAGCTTCCACATCCTTCCTAACTGCATTTTCCCATCTCATTCTCGGTCTTCCCCAACTTCCTAGAACTACGCAATTATTAATTTTTATTTTAAACAATCAATGATCAAGTGATCAATATATTGATTTTTAATTGCATTAAATGAATTCCAGTTATTCAGGAATAAGATGGAGACGCCGTGAAGTCTAAATATTGATTAGGTGTAAAAGGTATATATTTTAACAAGTTGTCCAGTCTACAAACAGCTACATCCTGTCATTTTTTATCAAGTCAATTAAAATTCATGTAGGTAATATCGTAAATAATTATAATACCTATATCGTTTCTATCATCCAACATTCAATAAAAACGCAATTTTATAGACTATTTTAAACTAGACTATAGGACTAAGACTATATTACTCTATGGTTGGCATATGGCCTCTCGACTTCAACGCACCTATAGAAATGTAATTATTGGTAGTCGGGTATCTAGTTGTTATATATGCCTATGGTGTCTACTAATGTTTGTTATTGTCAGTAAAAACCTTTTAAAAAAGTTTTTGGTAGGTACTTGTGATTATAAATTCAACAAACAATCATATTATTAACGAATGGGTCATCGCAAAAAGAATTTTTTTGAATCTTGGATTATATTGTTGCACATTGTCACAATTTTAAATATATAGGTACATACGGATATGATATTTATGTTGAAAACTCGAATTAATTAGAACAAAGTCGGGAAGATAATTCAATGTCAAATTTTCTACGATTGTGTACGGTTTTTACGATTATCTGATTAATTGAATTTTTTAAATAATACTACGATTGTTTAATTAATTAAAAATATTCAATTATTACGATTAATTGATTATTTTCGATTATTCGATTAATGGTCGATAATCGGAATGCAACTCATATCTAATCGATTATAGATTATGAAATTTCATAATCGCTCAGCCCTATAATATATATTTATTAATTGGTATAAAGACTACGGCATGGAGAAAGTGGCGCACCCATCGCTCAATACACTCCCTAGTGTATCGCAATAGCCCCACACTGGCTTTAATTAGTCTGTGTGTATTGGTCCTCCAGGTTGGGGGTTAAGCGGCGAGCTAACAACCCGTCCATGTAAAAAAGTTACTGTTTAAGTACAGCTCTTGTCTCGGACACGCATTTTGGATTCCACTCGGAAGCGGTCCGAAATCCAAGGATACAGGATTGGTACGTAGAACATCAGATCACTCTTTAAACCCGGTGCACTTAAATATATAAGTGATGTGGAGATAATTACCTACGCTTTCGATCTAACATTTGAAAGTGTATTAAGGAGAATGCGACATCAACGGAAAATGAAAGTAAACGGCAGTTGAAGTAGTAAAAGTCATATTCTATTAGCCCGTGCGGACGATACAATAATCGTGGACGATACAAAACAGGATATTACAGATAGTTTGTCTAGCTTGATGAGAGTAGGCTGATACGTGGGATTGTCAGTAAACGAGGAGAAAACGGAATGTACATATATGACTAGAAATGTACGAAATGATGAGGACGAGTCAAACCTGGAAGTTGATGAAATATCGTTTCAACAAGTACAAGATATTAAATACTTTGGAGTCGATATAAATAACAGGAACTGTATGCACAACAAAATTAGGCTCCGCTTGAAAGCTGGAAATGAATGCTGCTTTGCAATGTCACACGTGTTTGAGTCAAAACTATTGTCAAATAAAACCAAGGAAAATCTACATTCTACGAATATCAGACCAGTTGTGTCGTTTGCGTGTAGTATCTAGGTTATAACAGCAAGCGATGAGAAGATATTAAATATTTTTGAGAGAAAAGTGATGAAGATTTATGGACCTGTATATAACCCCGATACTCAAGTGTGAGAGACAAACGAGCAGCTAAAACAATCGTACAAGAAAGGAAATATAGTTCAATTTATAAAAGGTACAAGACTAGAGTGGGCAGGATACGTTTAGAGGGAACTAGATCTTAAAATAGTATAATTAAAATAGTATTGTGGACATAGGAAAAGACCACATGGTCGCCGAAGGAACGGTAGTAAGATACAGTTAAAAGGGATATACTGGTCTTGAGACCAGATTGGAATGGAGACCTAAATCATGCATATAACAGGGAAGAGTGGAGAAATTAGTATTGACTGCAAAATGCCTAAATGGTCTGTGAAAGCCAAAAAATAGGTATAAAGATGCATATTATGCAATTGGTAATACGACATTATAAATAGTAAATACTTATTAATAATTATAAGCATTAACTTCACCAAAGTACAGATACAATTGATCGTATTATTGAATTATTCGATGTAAGCGCTCTCAACTAGTCTCAGCATTATAATATATTATTCTAAACTAGCTGAACTATCCAGCTTCGCCCGTAAACAGTTTTGCCCGGTATGAGATGGGTTTAGATGTAAAATGTAATATTATCAAATATAATAAAATAATAAATAGTTACAGATGAGTTTTTCGTTATTTATTAGCGGTAACATTATGTTACAAATCATTCATATATGATAGTAGTTTAACTATAGTTTATATAGCTTATAAATATGTAATCAAAAAAAATATTTTTAAAGAAGTCGGCGCTATTTATCAGACGCAGATCAAACTACTCTCTAAATCTTAATGGCACTCTAGACTCTAAGAACAATCTCTGAAATGTTCGTCAAAATCGGTCGAGTAGTTTTTGAATCTAAAAACCACAATCATACACACATTGCCTTATATATATATATATATATAGATAACATACTTTTGTAAAAAATTAAAGCTCGAATGAATGATTTTATTATTTTTAAAATAAGATGATTGGAAATAAGGTGACAGACTTGTACCATTATAACAGTAAAAATTCAATTCAACTTACTATAATAGTAATTTACTTTCTGAAGAATAATAAAAATCTAATAGGGAACTTAAAAGTTTCTTAGTTCAGAAGATAGACAATTGAATTAAAGAACCTTTTTTTTAATAACTATTCACTATTATGGAATACAAACATGAAACAATATTGAATGTATCTATAATACCTACTTATATTTAGTAAATGATACTAAAAATATGAGATACACATTATATCTCAAAACTAGTAGAATAAATTAAAATAATTTTTGTAAATTAAAATATTATATCATATTTTAGTATTATTATCATAATTTAGTATCATACATATTATTTACAAAGTCTTAATAAAGGAATTTTAGTTATGTCTTTACATCTATAGTATATAATAATATATAAGTACCTACGCATCATTAAGAATCTTAAATCGTGTTAATATTTGAATAGATTCTTTTAAAAACATCTCATTCCGTATTTTTATATGTAATCAATCTAAAATTACTAAATTACTCAAACATAGTGACGAATTGACATCAGACGTAAATTGAAAGTAAAATAAGTAGAGGACACCAATGAATGTATTAAAAACATTTAAAAACAATTATTAATGTACCCCCCTAACATGATTTGGTCACATTTTATTGACCAAATAAATTAACCACATAACTGTAATATGATTTTTCTTTTAAATGATGAACTAAACTGACTGTTGTCAATTAAGTTGAAATTTTATTAAGTCACTACCTATATGATTATTATATGGTTTATGTATGATCCAAACTAAATAACTACATAATATTATGTGGTGACCTTCTATTACATTCTATTATTATCTATAGTACCTAAGGGCTAAATTAAAATGATTTTAAATTTAAATTCATTAAAATTATTCTGTTGTCCTGAAACGTGATGAAATGCAATTTTACTTTTAGTTTATTAAGACAAATATACTTTTATTGAAATAATGTAAACACTATTGCACAGAACTTATATTTCAATGAAATTCGTCAGAAATATAATAATGTTTAATTGACGTAATTGCCTATGAAAACTTGAATAAACACGAAATATATTGCGAAATGCTAATAAATAATAATGAAGTATAATATTCCAGACGAATGTGTCAACTTTGTTATAACATTTATTGGCTATTGTTATAAGATATAATTTATATAGCGTTCTATAATATATAGGTATATATTTATATATATATATAGTACATATGTAACTAAGAATTGTAAGTAATTGGTAAAAATATTGATTTCATTAAAATGAATACCTGACGAATATGTTATAATAGTAGTATAATTTACATTTAATTATTGATTATACGTATTTATACTATTATGATTATGTATTGTAATAGAATCTATTGTTTTGAGTACACCTAAATCAAATTTCACTACCTATGATGTATGTCTAATAAAATATCGAGTTAACGTAATTGCGTGACATCACTGTCATATTCAAAAGCACAATTGAATAATATACGCAATTTATTAATACCTGATAAAATATTGTATTAAAGCGATAATAAATCATTGTTTTTTAAGCTCCTGTAATATTTTTTTTCATTGAATCAGTATTTTCCAAACAATTAGTTCGCTCCGTACAATAGAACTGTTGCCAAATAATTTTTTGTATTCAAAAAGAGGAAAAAAATTACTCACCTTTCTTTTTGCTTCCAAACATCATGTTTTGGCTGTAAAAGTGAAAAACTCGGTTCTTCTCAAGACCGCCAATCCCACATTTTCGATTCTTTCTTTTGAACATACATGACCGAAACTATGTATAAATCATTTTTGAATAAAATCCTAAAAAATCTGAACCATGATTTCAACTGCAGCAGGAAGAGGAAACGTTCCTAAAAGTTATTTCGTTTATAATTTACTGTCTCTATATAGGTATGTATATAATATTTTTATATAAGTATAATTCACGCTGTATTTAGGTTTCAGTCAGTATGCGTTTAAATAGTTAAACGAATAAATATCAATTGATTTGTTTTGGCTCCGTGATTTAATATAATATATGGATATAAAAAGTACTCAGCTTTTGTTCGAAAACCTATCTGCGAAAAACGTGTCAAATGTGTACGGAATTATTAGATTTCTTAAATTTTCATATGATTTTAGGATAAATAGGTACCTTTAAGGATATTTAGATTCACACAATATATAGACACGACAAAGGATTATTTAAGGCGACTATCTATGAATTCGCTGTATATAGTATATCACTACAATTAACATGTATGTGTTCCTCGGATCTTTTTACATTTATAATAAAAAAATTGTATATACATATAATAAAATCATATAAGAGTTTTCACTTTACCACTTTCAACACTTTTTTACCATTTGATTAGTAAATGATGACATTGTACGTTAGATGTTCCACATAACTTATATTTAATTCATTATGATAATTTTTTCTCCTTTTATTTATTTATTTTTTTTTGTTCAAAAGGTTTCGAGCTTAAAATTGTTTAATTACTAAAAATAAAATAGGCTCTTTGGGAGGGATATTTTTTTTAATGTTTTTTATACGGTCAACAACGACCGTACACATATATGTGTATTATATTTTTAGGGTATCCTTCAAAATTAATTAGTGAGGTTTATGGAAACTCTGCTATTTCCGCAGTACTTTTAAATAGGTATAAAAAAAGTCAAGAAACATGTTTTAAATGAACATTTAAAATTCCGTTGAATATATAATACCAGTAAAACAGTAATTAATATTTCAGTAAATACGAAATGTAAATAATTGAAGATTCCAAATGATTCTGGTGTTGAAAAAAAAAACGCTTGATAATGAAGCTAACTGATGCATTTAAAATATTAAAGGGATTTTACGCCAATGTCACTGTAAAGTAAATTATTTAAAATACATTAAACCAAAATGGTTTTTGTAATAAGTACAGTGAATTTATACGAATCTGAGAATACATTTAAATAAATCCATGGTTCTTTAAAACAACCATAGCATCATTTATCATCGTTTACAACCACAAAAAATAAGTGTAAAGGTCAGCCATTTTCGAATGGTTACCAAAAATGTTGAAAATTTTCCAAAAAAAAGTGGTCGGCATTTATTGTGTTTCGACACATATACATTATATATATATTTTATGGAGACAATTTTCCGGGCTTTCAACATACACGCGAATGTTGAACAAAATAAATAATAAATTCCAACAGTTAAAATATATATATATATATAGGATACCTATAAATATATCATTTACACTACGAATTAAGTATAGAAAAAATTAATGTAGCAGTGTGTTGTGTAATGTAAATAATGTATGCATGTTGTAATTATTATAAATCCGTCTTTGTTAAATATTAAAATGCAATTTAAATTCTTAGACGTAAATGTATACACTATATATATATATATTGGAACAATAAAATAGGTACGATTTTAATGAACTTATGTCTACCTATCAATTACAAATCTAATAAAATCCCTTCGTCGTCCCTCCTCCCACTGCTGTAATGTATATATATATATATATATTTGTTTTAAATTGTATTTTATAAGATTATAGTGCTTATTTTAAAAAAAAAAAAAAAAAAATTCTAAAAGTGTGCTATTAACGAATTTTAACGAGTTTTGAACAATAACAACAACAAAAAGAAAACGTCGTACTTCCGATATTTTAATGTCGTGTCTCGTATACGCGTAGACGTTTACCAGCCTGCAGTAACGGCGACACGATAATGATAATCGTGGCGACCGCACGTGTGCGCCGCTAATCGCGAGCGAAACGACATTTTTTTTTTTTTCTTCAGAATTTCGTTTCCGTTTTTCGATATGTAATTAATTTTTCCCGCCAACGCGCACACGATTGGTTGTAAAAACGAAAGAAAATTTCGACGAAAAAAAAAAAAAACCGAATATCGACGTGTGTTTTAGATCAAAAACGAATGTCCTGTGCTGACGACGAAAATGTCGAAAATTTTCGAAAAAAAAAAAAAAAAAAAAAAAAAAATGCAATTTGAAATCCGACGACGACAAATGTACGACGGGCGACCGCCCCGTCCTGTATCGGCACGTCTAAAGCGACGGGACGCGAGAGCGCAAACTGCCTGGACGACAACGGCGGCGGTGGCGGCGGCGAGGAGCTTGTCCCGTCCGAGCCGCGGTGGTGACGGGCGACGACGGGAGCGACCGAACCCCGGCGGTCCGCCACGAACGCCTGCGATCGTGTTCATTACAGTTGTCGCCACAGCCGTATACCGCAATATACCGCGGTGGTGGTATATATATTGTGTACGATATTATAATAATTATCATACGGTATATATTATATACTCGGGTAGGTGTTATTACCCCGGTATACGGTTTGGTATAAAATAATTAAGGGGGTGAGTTCACACTTCGTCGTCGTGTCGTTCTTTTGATGCCCGTGCGTCGAAATAATGTTATCATAATATTGTTACCGAGTGTACCCATGTGCTGGCATAAATCCTCATCGAAACATAAATGTTAAATTTAAGCGTCACGTTTCCAACGAAATACCGACTACAACTCGTTACTATTCTTCTTTTTTTTTTTTTACTACAATTTCGCTACAAAGAAATACGAAAACTACACGAATATCAACTACAAGAATAGGTACAATAATTATTATTATCAAATCTATAGAAGAAAAATTGTACCGTGTGCATTTATTTGAGGAATATTCTAATAACATATGTTAAGAAGATAAACATAACGAATAAATATGTACATATTAAATAATAATTATATATTATGTCTAGGTACCCGTGAAATGTTACAAAAAACGTATATTAATTTAAACTGAACAGTATGTGTATAATGAGACAATCATCTTTCGTATTTTGTATTTTTTTTTTTTTTTTTGTAATATCATCGTCCAGCGAGATATATTATCATAATTAGTAACCACACGGCCAAAAAGTTGAATATATTCAACTATACGCGGTAACATTTGATAATTCTGGTAGCATGATAAAAAATACGTCAAACCATTCGGTATACCATATGTAACCACACGGTTCAACCAATCAGAACATAGTATTTTATGCGATAAAACACGACACGATGAAGTGTGAACCCGCCTTTATGTTTATACGACTATTATATTAAATATGTGTATATATAGTATAACCGCCGTCACGCGTATTACATTGACGGCTTAAAAAAAGGTCGCCAAATGCCCACGCATATGTTATGGGGTCTAACAATGGTCATACAATCACATTGGTAAAACCGATTTTTGAAGTCAAAATTTGAATTTTAAATTTATAATTCGCAAACACGAATCGCGAAATTCCCATTATAATATTATTCTCCGTAATAATATGGTTCAAACTACGATATAAAATTTATAAATATAATATATTCGCGTTTATAACTTTAATGACAAATTAAATGTTAAATTACATTTTGTTTTTTTTTTCTGGTTGTTTTATTATTTATTCGATTATCAGAGGATGTCAGTATTTTCAAAATATGTTTAGAAAAGGATTTCGATTTAATTTAATATTATAACTATAATCTTCCTTTGCCTGTTAGGTATTATAACTTATTAATAATAATTATACCCTTCCGTAATTATTCCAAAACTTATTTTTTATAATAACAATGTGGGACAAGCATAAAATCCCCGTCTGACGTTTGTATAGGTATATATTGATACGTTTTTGATTGTCACCCAGTGAAAATTCCTTGAAAATTTCACCGAATACCAGCATTATTATATACTATATTAAATATGCATAATACATGGCTAACAATGATATTGGCGCATTATTTTACATAATTTACCAAAGTACAAAATGTAAAACAAATGTAAACTATTGAAAATCATCGCCTTGGTAAATATAAACATTTTAAATACAGCTCTTTAAATAAAAGTTCAAAAGCTCTCTAAAAAAAAAAGTTACCGACAATCGAAAATAAATACATATAGGTACCTAATACAAAAAAAAAAAAAAAATGTTTTTTGGCACTCCGGAAAACCTTGAAAAACGTCACTTTGCTCCTTTTGCAGCTCCTTTTATTATAATTTTATATATTGACCTTTTATATACGTATATACAATCATCTATACCATTAAAATATTTGTGTGTCGTCCCGCGGAGTCCCACCGTGAGTTTAATTATTTCACGAAATCTAAAATATAATAATTATTATTATACTCCTGAAAAGACTGTGGTCCGCCGTATGATACCGTGGTATCGTTTCCGCGTGCTTAACCTATAATGTAATATTATAATGTGTACCTCGTTCAATTCCGAGTGCTATTCACTACAGGTCATCAGTAAAGTATAATTACCATTATAAAGAACAGCTGGGTTTGCAATATCCTGTGTAAATTACCATTCTTTCTCGTCGGTTGAACAATTCGGTTACATTATGTTATAAGTACCAAGAGATATCCTTACAATATAATATATATATATATATATGCTATATACATTGTTCTTTCTCAAATCACGACGAAGTTGAATATTATACTCAACTTTTGACCTTGTGGTAACTGCAGATTTTGATAAATCCTCTATCCACCGAGATCTGAACGATATAATGTTCTAATTTATTTTTTATTTTTTTTATCTGTGATCTAATAAACGTATAATGTTAATCGTAACATTTTAATAACTCTATACATTTCTATAATAGTGCCTTACGCAAGTAAGGTCATAGATATAAGTAATACAGCTATACGAGCCCCTAAAATATTCTGATTTACGTACTACACATTTAATACATTTTTTGTTTCATTAACATTATAATGTAGAAATGTAGAATTGGCCAATCTGATTAACGCAATTGCTAATTTCGTACCTATTACATATTTAACTTTTCATACTTCACAAAATGTATGGTACTTCACCAACTTTAGGGGCTGATTATTAATAGATCCTATACAAGAAATGTTCAAGATTATTTAAGAAAACTGAAAATTTAATGGCTTAAATACGTCTAAATAGTAATAATAAGTATATAAGTTTAGGTAGTCCTATGTCAGTACAGTTTTTTATTACTACGCAATCAGAATATTTGTTTAAAAAACATTGCCTATTGATCTACATGCACAACTTTTTCAATAACTTATATTTAAAAGAAAAATATTGAATTCTTTTGAAAGAAGAGAACCTTAATTATGCTTAATAAGATATGTTTTTAATTACTTAAATAAAATAGCCCAATATTAATATGTTTAAAACTTCCTTTTTATTTTGAAATATACTATATAATAATTCAAAAACATTATAAAAAAAACTCTTTTAAGAATCACGGTGAAAGTTTTTCTTTTCATATCAAAATTATATTTCTTTGATAATAATTGTAAAGATTCTGCGCACTGCATACATAGGCTAAATCTTATTGTTTATATATATATATATATATAGTTATATATATATATATATATATATATATATATACACATATATATATATAGTTATAACTAATATACACGAATTTTATATTTTTTACTACAAGTACTAATTTCAAGGATATTATCATATACCATTTGATAAAATAAATCTGAATGAAGTTTCAGCAATATACAATTAATTAATAAATTTTTTTTTTTAAATAATAATAGTAAAATATATAAATACCTACTCTGTAAAAAATTTAAATTTCTATACACATTTTTTGGAATCGTACTTGGAAATAACCCGTTTATGCCGTCTTCTAGTAGTTTATCCTTATAGTTGTTATAAAAAAAATTTTGAAAAATCGAAAAATTACCTTACAAATGTAATAATGTGTTATATATATGTAAGTACTTAATCAAAAAGCAGTGTTATTTTATTTTTTATATTTTGATAAGTTTCAAATAGTATATGATTTTTTTCTAATTCATAGTCTAATATTTTTATTTTTATTTTTTTTGTTAATAAGTTATGATTTGAATTATCAGTTATTTCCATTACAAGCCTGTCATTAATGGTGATGTTAAATTATTTTAATGTATAATTATATATTATATATTAATAATGAAGCTAGTAAATGTAGAGTGCAGCGAAAACATTTTTTTTTTAGTAGGTAATTATGTACCTATATAACCTATATAGTCTTAGCCCCCCCCCCCCCAATAATTCAACCTGATTTCCGGCAATGCACCGCTCAGAATCTACATTATTTTTTTAACTGGGTACAATTATTATAATTGTTGATGTAAAATGTCCTTGTTACAAATTCCGTAATTTCAATAATCACAATAACTGTAAAATCAAGATAAAAATAATATCATTTTTTTTTTTTAAATTTGTATTATAATTACTTCAAATTATCTAAAGACTTAAATTAATAAATACAATAAAAATCAACAAAAAGTATTCAGGAAAAATGAGTGGTAATTTCACTTGATATATAATATAGTATAGTTTTAAATTTATCATAACTCAGTTTTAAAAGATTACATTTTCATTTATGAATATCTACTTACAAGAAGTATGAACATAAAATTGTAAACTTCTTTATTGACTTATCAATACCTATTTATGTTTTACTACCGTAACTTTGAAATGTTATAGTATAACTACTGCAATAACTGCAGTTTGGGTATTTATTATATTTAGTCTAATGATTTTAAGAATGTTTTTTTGACCCATTTACAATGTTATATACGGTTTTATTGAATAGACATCATTAAACAATTTTTTTTAAACAATATAACTTCTTTCCGTTATATCTTTCTTTACTATAAATACGTTTGCTCAAATATAAAATTGCATTCATTATTAAATACAGTGTATAGTTATACTGCAATAATATTATAATTAAACGTGTAATTTTCAGTCAAATAATATGCATTTTTCAGTTTTTTGCTTCTGTTTTTTAATAATTTAAACCCTCGGAAAATCCCGTGTTTTTATGATTTCAGCTATACTTTTGTTCCTAAGTGTGGTAGTTGATAGATTTATTGAAACATAATAGTTTAACCAAGGCAGAGGAAAGTTTATGTACTCGTACAATTTGAAAGTACACTTGAGACTGTCATGTTTTTTTTTTTTTTATGACTGTTAGAAAAGAAATTGATTGGATCAATATCAAATTAGAATTAAATTGTATAACATAAATTTGAAAGGTTGAAAGGTTTTAGTTGTAATAGTTGTCGGCCGTTTTAATGAATATAGTTTAATAATCATTTAACATGAGATTATTTACTATTTAGATAAGGTAGTTAAATAAATCTTACAGTTTCAATGTATTTACTTAATCAGCAGTTGTTATTACATAGTGGTTAATATAATCATATTTTATAAGTATACATTTTAATAATCGTTCAGTTGAAATAACCTAACAAAATAAAAAAAAAAACCTCTACGATCAATTCAAATACAAATTATTCCGGTAGGTACGAATATTATGGTAGGTACATTTACATTTATCTCTATAGAAGTTTATATTTATACCTATACTAAGTCGAAATAATTGTCTTGGAAAGCATATGGAGTATTAAAATATTAAAATAATCGAAGTATTTCGCTTGTCTCTAGGTTAGTTTTTACAAATGAAATATTCTAATTAAAGGAACTTTAAACATAATATATTTCAGTGCAATAACCGTTGAAATGAAATATAATTTTGCTATAAGACATTATGAGACTACGCTACGCGAACGATCCCTTTTCTTTCGACGCTTTATGACTTCTGTTATTGTTTGAATATAAAGTATAAACCATAGTTCCTGTGGTTGACGTAATATTTTCTTTTTTCACTTTAAATGAGGTACCTATGAGGTGGAATTTTTTTGACGTTTTTAACGTAACATACCATTATACTTAAATACACACATAACCCAATTTTTATAAGTTTATTGAAATGTCATATAAAATCAATGTAGTCTTTATATTTTTCAGTAGATTAGATTTAAATTTCATTTCATTGTGATTTTTTTTCAATACAAAATAATATATTGGATTACAATTTAAATTAAAAATAATACTATATGCCTACTTGAAAAGTTAGTATTATAATTTGTGTTTTATATAAAATAAAATATAATGACCATTTAACAATTTAAAATATTTTTAAATCGTATTATTAATTTACATTATATTATATAATAACTATAATATTGGTTTAAAAATGTTATCATTAAACATTTTATTCACACCAATTTATTGTAATTGAATGATTTGTTAAACGTACCTACCCATTGCAATACCCACATTTATATTGTTTTTATTTTACATTTTCATGAATGTGATAATGACCAAAAATTATAATATTATTTTTTAGTTACATTATTTTAATTTCAGTGGAATAAATGCTGTATTTATTATTATATTGACAACGATACTATAGAATGTTAATTAATTTATTTATTTTAATTATATTATTAATATTGAATATTTAGTATAATTTAGAGAAATGCCCTTTGATTTTAGATAAAGATATTGGTACCAGGAAAGTAATTCCTGTCATTAAGAGTTTATACAGAAAAATATATTCGAAAAATAATCATACTTTCCATACTTTTGTCAATTTAAAAATGACATTCGTTAATGTATGTCAGAATAAAATTATTGTTGCGTCCAATATGCCCGACAGAGAACGCTGGTTGATACCAGGTTGCGGCAGGCGTGGATTTAGGTTATCCGTTGAAGGATCAAGGTAGCAGGGAGTGGGATAAATATAATTAAACGCAAATTTAGAAGAGTATAAAAACGATCAATAAATATATTGACAAGTTATAAGCCAAGCAATACTTAAAACTATGGAAATAGGAGGAGCGGATCTTATAAGACTATAGCCAAGGTGACTTTACATAGGTAACATAATATAATATTTACAAACTACGAATTAAAATAATAATGACCTTGTAGGTGCGGTATTGACGAATGTGGTTATGCGACTTGGTAAGTGCACTTAACACGGTGGTTATGGTGGTAACGAGTACACTCACATGACGTCATAAATCACCGACAAAGAAGACGATCATATTTATTTCTAATTTTTCCATATTACCTCTGTGTTCTCTTTCACTAAAAGCATACTCTATACATTCTGTTTTACCCCTATTAATTCTTGGTCCTTTACTTTCAAGAACTCCCCTTCACTCTTAAAGTGTACCATTAACTTCCTCAAAACTCTCTCCGATCAGCACCATATCATCTGCAAACAGCATGCACCATAATACCTCACCCTATATATCCTTGATTACTTCATCCATTACCAGGGAAAATAAGTAAGGACTCAATGCAGAACTCTGGTGCACTCCCCCTCTGACCTTAAAATTCTCAGTTTCTCTCACAGTGTCCTCACTCTTGTACTTTTCATACATGTCTTCAATTACGTCATATAGACCTTTGGTAATCCTTTCTTCATTAATGCCCACTTCAAGATCTCCCTATAGGAACCCTATCATAAGCCATCTCTAGATATACCATATACAATTTCCTTTTCCTTTCTTTGTACTTCTCTATAACCTAACCACTCAGGGATAATCCCAAACTGATTTCTTCTAACAATTGTCTCACTTCTTACTCTTTTATCTATTAGATTTTCCCAAATCTTTATACTGTGGCTTATAAGTTTTATTCCTCTGTAATTTCTACATTCTTGTTTATCTCCTTTAACTTTAAATATTGGTATCACACAACTCTTCCTCCACGCTTCTGGAATTTTTCCTTCAACTAGTGCCTCATTCAAGAACTTTGTCGACCATCCTATATCTATACCTTTTAATATTTTCCATACATATACTGGTACTCTATCTCTTTTCAATATTAAATAATTAATATTTTAAAAAGGCTATGCATAAAGTACAATGATTGAATACACAAAGTAACAGTCATATTCAATTCACGCAAAAATCGGAGAAAAGGATTAATCAATAAGTAGCATAGGTCAGAGCGTTAGACGATATTTATTATATATTCAATAGTACTTAATATTTACATTGAAGAAGCGACAAAATAATTGAAAGTAAAAATACTAGTAGAAATTAGAACAGATGGAGAAACTGTAATTTAAATTTGATTCTCTGATAATAAAGCGTAATAGAAGAAGAAGAAGACGATTTACAAATGTTGCCACATAAACATATAATATTCTTAGAACTGTGAAATAAAACTAATTAAGAGAAGTATTTTTATAACTGTAGATGGGGAACCAATTAAGCCAGTACAAAACTATCTCGGGAGCAGAATAACGAAAGAAGTCAGACATACAGAGTAGGATTGCACAGTTGAAAATAGTTTTCCAAAATAAAAACTAATTATTGACCACAAATAACATATGACTAAATACCAGAAAAAACTTTTTGAAGATAATATTCGTGTCGAGTGTGAACGAATGTGAGACCAGTGAACTTAAGTGAGTGGAAAAGTGAAAGATGAAAATTTTTAAAATGTAGTATTATTGTAAAATGATCAAAATTATGTGAATGAACTTAGAAACAAATTAAGAGGTATTGAGGAGAATAAAACACAAACAAGAATTCTGGAAAATTATAAAAAAAATAGAAGTGATTATATATATTTCACATAGTCGCATACTGTACAATGATAGCTTGTTGAAGTAAATTATTTAAGGTGACGCAGAAGGTAAAAGTCCAAGTAGTGAATATATTTCATAATTTCATAAGGACGTAGGATTAAAAATTTTTCAAGACTATGAATGATCCGAGGACATGGAGAGTTTAAATCAAGATTGAGAATCAGAAAAAAAAAATTTTAATATTTTTCATTTAAGACTTCAATTAACACACTTTTACAGGTACATTTGGAAAAACAATTTTAAATCGAACTATTTAATAAAATAATAGATACTTATTGCATAATAAATAATTTAAATAAAAATATACACTATAATGGTATATATTTTAATTTATTCCAATACAACAAAAATGTCAAAAAAGTTTTCCCCATTAATGCATTTGTGTAATCTAAACTGTTTCAATAATGTATATTTTTCATTTTTATGCATATTTTATAACAAAATTTAAAAAATATCTACTGTTGTACTGCTTTAGTCACACAATAATCCGATAATTTACAAAAAATTTTTTAATTTCTTTTTGATAATGGAGGAAAAAAATAGTTAGTTTTAATTAATATACGTTATATGTGAAAAAAGTCATATTTATTTCGTATGTTTGTTATATATTATTTTCTAAAATATTATACAAATAAATTTGTCATAAAACTTGAAAAGGTTAAAATGATGTGTGCGATATAACTGTAATCTATATAATTATTTGTATTTTACTACAAAAATATAAATAAATAAGAGAGAATGGTGTGATATAATTACACTAAACACGCGAAAATTAAACGCGTTACTTAACAATATACCACATAACAAAACTCTCACATTTACACGGTTATTATTCAAATTTAATGCTTTTTAAATCACATGTTTGCGTGCAGCAACATTTACTTCGAATAAATTATTAAAATGTAGAAAATATTTATTAATTAATTCAGCTTTTTTTCAAATGTAACGTATTTTATTATATTTTTTTGGAAAATAATTTTTGTAATGTGTTTCAAAAGATAGCTCTTTGGTGGATTTATAGATTACTGTTACAAATGGTACCGTGATCAATAATGGTATTTGGTACTTAAAAGTTAAGAAAAGTAATTTTACACGTTCTAATTGATTTTGAAACTTTCAATAGAATAAGTTTTTAATACTACAGGTATATAAATAAAAATTACTTTTTTTATGATGTATTTTAAATAGCTGGTTATATATATTTTGAATATTAATTTATCACATAACATTTTTGAACCGTTAAGAAGATACAAATATTCATATGAGTAGATAGACAAAACTAAATTCAATCAAAGGTAGGTACAGTTCATTTAATTATTTTATGATAAATATAATGGATATAAAAAAAAAAAATCTAAAATTGTAATAAACATTTCATGAACGTTTTACTATTTGATTGTACACGTATGCGTTATACAAATATCCATTAAAAGAATGCCATATCCCGAAAAGTTGTCCACAAAAACATAGTTTTGTACTTCAACTAATGTTACAGTTATACTGATCGTAGATAAATTATTGGTTATAAATGAAAGGTGAAAATATTTGATAAGTTTTGACATTGTTATTGTTTGACTTTAATATTGTATTATTATTAAAGAATTAAAAGATTTTGACTTTATATGATATAAATTATGTTTTATCTAAAACGCTTAAACGAAAAAACCTCCGACCGAAATTAGATAAAGTTCAAATCTTTCATTATCTAGTACAAATATAAATGATTACCAGTCGTTTTGAAAACTACATAGGTACCTACTTGAAAAACGAAGACATATTTTTGAATAAATGTATATATTACAGTAGCGACTCATGTGCACCGCCTAAAATGTCTATAAATTAGCTTGTTTTTTTATACTAAATTATTATTTATTTATCGCTATATTAGTAATTGCCGTGCCTATGAATATTATCATTGTACATATTATCACGCATCATACCGCTGTATTGTTGGTTGCAGCACGGCGACGTCTCGGCGACCGCTGCGTGGTATTCCGTCACTGCTACTGTTACCGCAGTGCTGTCCGTTGCGCACACTTGAAAAATGCATGTATGATGCGCTGTTTACACGTGCGTAGTCTTATTTTATTCCCTCTACGGCGAAAAATGCACCGTGTAAACAGTGACGTGTCCAGGGGATGGGCCGGGTAGGCCCGGGCCCAACCACATTTTTATGTAGTTTGTCTTGACCCAAAATGCCCAATTGGGAATATTTTAAAATATTTTTACCAAAAAATACTACATTTTTGTTTATAGTATTTAAAACAATTATTCATTTTCGGATAATTTGACAAGAGTTGATAAAGTATTGTGAATTTTAACTAGGTACCTATACAGAATAAGTTTAATTTATTATATTCATGTTAAATAATACAAGAACCAAATATAATTAGGAGTTGCATATTTTCTAAGCCAATTACGTACTATATTATTTTTGAGTTGTGTATGATAAAAATAAATAAAGACCAGCTTTATATGAATGTTACTAATTGGCAATTACCATAGATAGTTTAAATCATTTTAATTTACTATAGTAAAAATATCAAAAAAATTATTCTAAGTTCTTTGAATCTAACTCAGTGGTCCATCCATAAAATTATTAGTTCTAGACATGCTACTGCGTGTAAATTATACAGTATAACGCACAAAACTAGTTTGAATCATAAACTATGTATATCTAACTATATGCTGTGGTCATATGTCGTAACGACGTTTGTCGTTTGGTGCAATTATTATCTACCCATCTTAAGATGTTATCAGGATATCTCTTATCTAGATTATATAGGCATAAGGTAAATTGAATTATGTTTTATATGAATGTAGGTATGTTCTTAATAAAATGAATGAAATCACGTTTGTTATTACTGTACCTACCTATTATATAGACCATTTTAGAGAAAATAACATAATATAATTTTATTAATATACTTGTTATTAATCCGTAGTGTTTTTTGGTTGTGCACCACCAAATATTTCACCCACGAGCTATTAATAAAAAAAATCAATAAAAATGTTAGCATAGGACTACTTATAAATTATTTTAAAAAAATGTGGTTAAAAAATTCAACTACTTGTATAATTTTCAATTGTTATTCAAATTGCTAATACGTATAAAACCTCTTAAAATGCGAGAGTATGGAAACCACTTAATTATAATATTCGTAGGTATACTATATATTGTTATCAGGGTTGGGCAATATTACAGACACATGTATCTTTGATACATATAAAAGATACAATTATATCTTGTATCTTGTATCATGATATCAAATAATCAAAAGTCAAATTATATACAATTTATATTTTACGGTAATTACGATTTTGTTCATAACTCATATTATAAAAATGAAACAATAATTTCGATATTTGAGGTTGATTGTCAATATTGATGCCAACTCGTGATTAATCTATTTTAGATTTTTCATGTTTAAATGTCATTTGTTACATACCGTTATGTTACGAAATGATAAAATATATTACAATATTTTTCGTAGATTCGTTTTGATACGTTTCGGTTTATGATATAATTTTATAATCATATATAAAATGTATTTGAGCACTTATTGTGCACAAATTCTAACTATGTACACAGTACACATAAGTAAATGTTGAACTTTTTTTAATTTGAATTTTTAATTTATTATAATGTAATATATTTTATTTGTATATTATTATTAATTATTATTTAACATAATATATGTATACGTATATTTTTTTTATAATATTGTATTAAGTAACAACAATTATTATTATAAAAAATATATCTTGTATCTTTTCTACAAATGAAATGTATTTTGGGCAAGATAGAATATAGAAAATGAATTGAAAATTAAAAATAGAAATGAATGTATCATGCATCAAGATACTTTTTTAAATATGTTGCCCAACTATAATTATTATTATTTAATAATTATTAGTATTTACACAACAGTGGACCCAATACAAAATGAATACTTTTTTAGATGACTTACTATTTAGTAATTTAAATCTAATTTAGATTTAAGTTACATTAATTAAGTTCACATTAAGAAGGTATTTACGCACAAATTATAGCTGATCTATTACCACCACCTAATATCTATATCATTACAATGTAGACATGTAACGAATATCTTCTGAAAGTAAACCCAGTATAAATTATAATTATTTCAAAATTCTGTTCAACTAGTTTTTATTGGTGTTTATTAGGTGAAATGAGTAAAAACCAATATTATATAGGGAGTAACATACAGAGTACAGGAAAATTATATAGTTATATTTTATAATAAGTAATATTATAGTCATAACTAATATATAATAACAATGATGATGATGATGATGATGATGATGATGATGATGATGATGATAATTATAATATAATACCCCGTATGCATAATCAACACGTTAGGTGTCACTTAAAATGGCTTAGGTGTCACCTAGCTACGGGGTACATAACCTCCACTTAACATGCCCGTAAAGTTTCATAGCACAGTCAAAATTTAAGTGTACCGTAGTTAGGTATTACTTAAATAAGTAATCCTTAAAGATAATATTTTCTTCCATGATATTTTAGAGTTATCAGTTGATATTTCATTATCAGTGGTATCGAGTTTGAATTTTATTATCAAATACGTTTTTATTTTATTTTATAAAAGTGAATTAGGAACA
>JAIPRL010005337.1:0-32764 GCA_025469235.1 Pemphigus obesinymphae | reverse complement strand
GATAATAAGAAAATGTAATATTGTAAAAATAATATAATGTAAATTTATAAAATAAAATATCTTATATATGGTTTTTGGTTTATGACGTTAATTTCGCCCCCCCTGAGTTTTCTTAGATGGACGCCCTCGCCTTTAATGGAATAAATTATTTAATATAATAGTCTTTATTTGTTTGATTAAGTATTATATTTATACAATCATTTTCATATTTATCAATTTATATTTTTTTTTAAAACGATGAAAAATAATCAATTAAGTATCAAACAAAAATAATGTACTTTTTCATATTTTTGCGGGAAGTAAACAAAGTCCAAGACTGACACGGGTGTGGCAATTAAAAACTCGTGTAGGTATATTTATTTTTAGATGTTATATAAATTGCACGATAATTTTTCTATCCTATTACATGGTACCTAATTATTATTATTTTATCATTCTACAAGATTGAACGATTTATGGAATTATTTTGAGATAACTATTTTTGGTTCTTACTAATATTCTATCTATCATTATACAGAGTGCTATAATTAAGTGGAAAATATGTATACAACGTGATATAAAAAAAATATATGTATAATTCAAATATATATTGTAGAGGAATGATAATAATTGATAAATTACGAAAAATGTAATACCTTTGAGTGTTATTTGTTACAAATTAATTGTGCGTGTTTATATTGATGATTATTGTTTATTTTATCCGAAGGGTGCAAAATTATAACTTTTTTATACGTAGAGGGGGGCAATTGCCACCTCTCTGACTCCTTCTCCTACGCCACTTCTTTAGCTATTCTACTGTGTCATTGGCTTTTTATTAAGTATTTAAAAAAAAAAATGTTCTAATCAATTTAACCGACGAGTATATAAAATATATGTACCTGGTATACGAAAATGGTATTGGACTATAATTTGTAATAAATTAATTTTCGCCAATTTAAAAAGTATAAGTTATAAACACCGTATTATATGTATGTATTATAAAAATGTTATATGTATAGTTTTATATTTTAAAATGTAATATTCGGTATAGGTACATACAAAACGTATTAATTATTCAGTAGGTATAGTTATGTGGCGAATATTTCGTCATACTTTAGAATAATTTGTCAGGTTTCTACAGCGTACACTGTGCATACAAATCAATTAGGTACGCGAAAATCGGTGATAGAAATGTAATCACAATAATTCTCTTTACATCTATATTATTTAATGCATTTAAAAACGTTGGTTACCAAAGTTTCTATAATTAAGTATGTGGTATATACTCATCGGGTTATAATCAATAAAATAATACCACATTTTGACACGTGACATTGGACAAAATAATACGTTTCAAACATTTCGTTATCCCTTCAATTGGGTCAACGATAATAAATATAATAGATATTGGGAAAAGCTCAATAAACGTACAACTACTACGAAATAAAATGCGTATTTAAAAGTTAATAATAATTTGACAAAGTTTCTTTTGTAAAGATAAAAATGTATCAAAATGATATGTTGCTCTATGCATACATATATAGAGACAATTTATTAAAGACGTATTACGCGTTATTGTAATAAAATAATATATAATTTTCCATTACAATAAAATACAACAAATTTAGATACTAATATAAACACAAGTTTAGGTACTATAATGACATGGAGGTAATCAAAAATATACAGATAAAATATTTATAAAATAGTTTACTATAGTTAATTGTTAATATAATTCAACCAGAACTGCAGGTAATATCGTATATTATTTTAAATAACGTACAACTGTTTTTGTCAGGTCAAAAATGACCCAAACTTAAAAATGTTTTATTATTATTATTTTTTTTGTTAAATTTCGCCTTTTTAATATAATATTTTCAGCTGGTCTGATGATTTATTTTTATCGTGTCTGATTAAAATTTTCTTTAGTTCCATTTTCATATTTAAAATATTTCATGTTTTAAATATCAAAATATGCGTACATATATTCATTTCTTTAAAAAATATATAGGTATTTCATTTGAAGATTAAGATTAAAAGAATATAGGCCTGGTTTTATGTCATGTACCTAAAATTAATAAACCATACCTACTTAACGTAAATAAAATAATACTATTTTTTCAAAGGAATGAAAAGAGAAAATTGTTGCGTTTAAAACGTTACGTTTAAAATTATAATGACGTTAATTGGTAAATTATAACAAGATTTTTTCCCAACGACAAAACTAATATTAAATTTACTAACTTTACGCTCTTACATTTCTAACTTTGTTAAAAGAATATGATCTTTTTACGAGTTTTTCTAGGACTGATGTCTTGCATCAAATCTATTATAATACAGTTTTATTTTAAAATAAAATATCTATAAAGCCACAAATACAATATGATTTTATGTGTTTTATAGTATGTAATATAAATTAATTTAAACTTTAAAGTTTAGTTTTTTGCTATACAAAAAAAAAAACATTATATATTTTGTTAGTTATTTCGTGGCAACTGGCAACTGAATTATACAAGTCCGGAATTAAGAAACATTTGGATTGTGGGATGAAGAGGGTGAAGGAGATTTGAGATATAAAAATCCAAACGTGTTGATGAAAATATTAGACGATTTAAAATAAAAACGAATTTTAAATTTATGTTGTAAAAGGCTGGACTTAATATATGGCTGATAACTTGATAATACAGTTTGATTATTGTTTTACCATAATTTTAAAATTATCGAAATCAGTTGGATAAAAACAGTATATACCTAGCTTATAAATGTAACAGCAAGGCAACGTATTATTATAAAAAATGTGTGCTGTTGCATCGTATTGAATTTATGTGTAACTTTAATTTGTAGATTATTTTAGGATGACTGTATATGTTATCGTTTCCAAAACTCTTTACGCTTATGCCACACTATACACTATATATATATATTCTGTAGGATTTTTTAAAACCGACTATTTTATATTCGAAAAATTCTCTAGTTGGAATACATTGTTTGCCAAATATTTCGATGTATGGGAATTCGATATTGAAATATTATATGACAATTTATTTTCATTTTCACTGAAATACGAAATTAAAATGATTAAAACCACACAAACTTTTTAAATTTTTCGCTAATAAATTACTAATTTTCGTTGAAACAAAATTTCAAGAAGGAGGTATATCTATACCATTTTAATATATTATCTATACTGTCAAGTTTTTACATGCTTTTCAAAACCAGTTATTTTCCAAATTAGATTTGTCTCACTTACATAATTTAGTTCTTTAAATTAATTTTTAGTACATTTTTTCTCTATATTCCATTATCTTATTATATATTTCATGTATTGTGTTTATATTTTTAATTTTCCTAACGATACGATATAAGTATATATATATAGCTTACGTTTGCTGTCGACAGTTCTTCTCCTTCTACTGTTAATTTATCCATAGATTTACCGTGATTGTGAATCATTATATTTTGAAAACAAGTAATCAGTACTATTCACGATAAAAATTTAAAAAAATATATTTTTAAAACAATATAATAATTTAAAATAATTCAATATTTGAGGATTATATTTGACATACCTTTAGTACAACTGTCTAATCCATCATTTATATGAACTAATTCCGTGAAAAGTGTTTTACAATGCGATATATTGACTTTAGTGTTTTTCAATTTTTTATTTATTAAATTCGATAATTTTTGTCTATTATTTATTTCCGAACTCATTCTTCTTGTCTGACTTTCTTCTTTTTTCGTTTTTTCTTGTTTTAGCACGTCGATATGCGCATTTTTCAATCGCTGCAATTCCTTTGATTCGATCTCCAATTCGTTTATCTAAAGTACAATAAAATATAATTAATCTTTTTCCATATAGTATTGGAATGTAAAACGAAAAAATTTTCATTCAAAATCAACTTATTTCTCCGATATTGTAAAAATCCGATCACAATCCAATCAAAAACTATTTAAAATTATTTATATACAATTTAGTTATTTAAAATCCAAATATTCGAGGTTTTGCACATTTTTTTCTAAGCACAAGTATAAATTTTATTTTATTTTACTGATTTATTTATGTTTTTGGTGTATCAAATTGATAAATTTTGAATTTGATCCATATCGCCCTAACCGTTGGTATTGAGTACTTACCCTAGTAACAGCAGAATTCCTCGGAGAGTGTGCAGAATTCCCTTTCAGGACAATGGGGGGATCCTGATAGAGTTCCAATAAAGACCTCCTGGATATCAAATGTTTGTCCCGAAGAATCCTATCAAGGAATCCTATTTGAAGACCACCAGGAATCAAATGGGAACCAATTACATTTAAAAAAATTATAAAATTAAAAATAAAGTCAGTCCCACGAATGAGGGGGCTCCAGATGTGTCACATGACGTTTGATTGTCCCCCACTCTTCATGACGGGGTGTGATTGAATATCCGTAACAAACTTTGGAATAAAACGTTTACGAATAACTATATAATCCAGCCCATATATACCGTATTATACGATTCCATAGGCATTTCAGTATACCTTAAATTTCACGAGACCTTTATTGCAGGCAATGGGATATTTTGCTAACTGTATATAGAGTCCTCGGTGGAAATCCTGAATGAGAGACTAATAGGATTGTATAAGGATTCCTATTGCAATTGACAGTGATTTTTCCATATCAATTATTGCAAACGTTTTTCCACTTTTTTGCATGCATGTTGTTGTTTTATACAGGTCAGTGATACAATATTACTAATGGTGCCATTTATTTTATATATTTTGATTTTAAGTATCATACAATTTGTCGAATACTCGATTGTCTCACTATGTCTTATTGTTGTTTTCGGATATTGAAAAAATTCTCCAAAAGATTCATATGTAAATTTTTTGCATTACAATATTTAAACTAGACATTTTTAGTCAACGGAACTGAAATCTATATAAACTTTTCTGTATGTATAACACGTGTTGCCTTTTTAATTAACATAGGTATTTTAATAAGTAATATTTTTTAACAAAGACATTAACGTAGAAAAAAATTTCATTCTATTTTTGTATTTATTATGTATAACATTTTATAATAATATATTATCGTTCCTAACTTTGAGCATATACTCGTAATTTAACTAAACGAAAAATCTGTTATTAGGATCAGTTTCACTTCTCATTTCTACTGTTAATTGTTAATTGTACTACCTAGACACGATGTACAATTAATGTAGAATGTATATCATAGATTAATTTTTTTGTAAGTTTAGCTATTTTAATGTATCCTTTGTTTTTTCATCCATTACCAGGGAAAATAAGTAAGGACTCAAAACTGAACCCTGATGCACTTTTACTTTGACACTAAAATCATCAGTTTCTCTACACAGACTTTTGATTTTTTTACTCACCTCTTCATACATATCTTTAATAATATTCACATACACCTTTGATAATCCCTTCTTCATTAATATCTCCCTAGTAACCCTATCATAAGGCTTCTCTAAATCAATAAATACCATACCCAATTTCCTTTTCCTTTCTCTATTTCATTTTGGTGAAAACAAAATATGACAAGAATATTCACAAAATATTTGTAAAGGTAAAAACTAGTTTCTCCTACAAGTCATCATCAAGTAAATTTACATCATTACCTACCTTAATTAAATTAAATTAAATTAATTAAATTTATTCCTAACTATTATTATATTTTGTGCTGTATAATATCTATATAATAACTTTTCACCAATTATACTTTTTGACACTTTTAAGTAAATAATTTATCATCTACATAGATAATATAGGATTTTAGCCCTCCCCTTCATACGAAATTCCTGGCTACACCACTACTGGTTACAAGCATTAACTGACATATTTCAGGCACTATCAAAAATGCGTTCCTAAATTTCCATCAATCCGCTGAACAATCCGTTATATTAGTTGATGAATTTAGGAACCCAAAGAATATTGACAGTATTTTAGATACTAACAGTGTATTTTTTTTCGTGTAATGTTTATACTGATGTATTGTTAGTATGGGAAAATTATACTATTGACTGATAGAAAAATCGGATATCGAGCCGTTGCAATATTTATTAACTGGTGATAATATTAATAGTGTGAGGTGGATAATGACAGCTGTTCATCAGTAATGATGGAGGACGGAAGTCAAAATATTATATATATATTTTACGTGACTTTATTTATGCGAAAATAGTTTTGAAAATCTTTTGGATCAGATAACTTTATTTCCTTTAAAATATTCAAGTGAGTGTACACACTTGAAGTTTAGCAATCCATTATTTTCCTCATCGTTTTCGTTTCGCCCGTTTTTTTTTTCGTACCTATAGAAAGAACTTTAATAATATTGCAATGCACGCTTTTTTCTTATCCATTTTTAATAAAAATAAATAAATTAACAAATTGTATTATACTAATAAAATATTCAAATCAAACCGAACTATACTACTATGTTACAGTGAGTTGTAGCAAGCATACAAAAACTGACTGTCAAAGTTATCAATAGTACTGATCGTGTAAGGGTTATATTATCAATAATTCAAATACTGTCAGTATTGATATGGTCAATAATATTTATCATGTGCTAAAACCGGAAACCCTTCCTATGATCACATGTGCGGTGCCCTATTTGGCAATCGCTGTAATTGAGTAAACGACCAGGGCTGTAAAGAATACTTTTTAAAAAAAATTATTTGAGTAAGTAAAAAAAATATTGTTGAAAAAAGTATTTAGAGTAATACTCAAATATTTTCAACTTTTACTATTTATCCAATGTATTTATAAGTAAACACTTAAATACAATAAAAAAGTATTTGAAATAATTAAAAAAAAAATATGTATAGGTACTCGTATACCTATGTATAATGATAATTATAATTATATAGGATATTTACTGTTATATTTTGAACAAATTTTGTTTTTGAAATATGTTATTAATATAATTATATGACCAAATGACTATTACATTTCAAAAACATAATTTGTTCATAATATTTGTCAGTTATTGATGTTGATTTTTTTTTTTTGTTATATTGGCACCACCTATGCTAAATATTCTTTCAACCAAAGTACTGGTGCTTAACCATGCTTATAATCGTACTATAATTACATCATGATTTTAAACTTTATCTGATTCTATAATATTGTTTTTTTTTTCGTGTACAATTTTCGAAATGTGACATATTGATTCTTAATTAAATAATATAACATACATATAAAATCAGTACATTTTTTAAGCTAGTAAACTAGGCGACATAAATGTCGTCCAGTGAAAATATTTTGTCACCCAGTAGATTTTATTATTGAAGATTGGACGGCATATTACACTTTTTAATTATAAATATTCCGATATAAAATAATTGGGTAACAAATGATTATGGATAAATATACAAAACTGAATATAGTGAATATATGCATAGGCATTTTTTAATAATTTTTTTTTGTTGACGATTTATCGAGTTATACCTATTAGTAAATCTATTTCGTGTTAAATGTACACAATTCTAAGGACACAATTATATCTGTAAGAGGGTGAGTGGGACCTTTCTATATAGTTGAGTTTTGTGCGATAATGTTATTGCAATTTGCAGGTATGTGATAGAAAAACATCTGTTATATCTGTATCATTATGAACATAGAATAATCATTAATTAATTAAACCTATTTTGAAATTAATATACGAAATTTGGACCTAAGTATATTATATATACATACATTAATCGGTTTGAAAATGGTAAAAAAAAGATCAATCGTCAAATTGTCCACCAAATTTTTTTTAGACAAATGGTACAGATAATAAAAAATGGGATACAAACGGAATACCACGTTCAAAATTGGGACAAAAAGCATCCCGTACATAGTTTATCGGAACAACAGGACAAAGCCATGAAAACCGGGACATATGGTCGTCATCCTAGTGTGTAGGTATTAGGTATATTTTGATACATTTTCGATTGTCGCCCAGTGAAAATTCCTTAAAAAATGCTCTGTATAAAATTAAAAGTATTTAAAATAAATTATAGTATTCAATACCATAAAAAAATGCTACTCAAATACAAGAAAGAAAAAAAAGTATTTGAAAACCAATATTCAAATACTTTACAACTCCATTTACGATCATGTGCGGTAGGTACTCTATTCTTCGGCAAATGGCCGTCTAACCGTTTTTTGGAAATGTTTCTACTATAAACAAAAAAATGTCACTCAATAACGAAACGAATAAAGACGGTTGTTTTATTATTGAAAGTTGAAACTACGTTCAAATAATGAAATAGTGGACAATTAAACACATTACAAAGGCATAAAACTTATATACACATACACTGCACATATATATGACCATAGTAGACCATTAAAAACCCACTCTCAAAAACTATGGTTTTTACGGTAAAATATTAAATTATTTTTTCTTCAAATATTATTATCATTGTAGGTTAAATAAAGTCCGTGTTTATTGAATGTTTTAATTTAATCGTATTGACGTCATATTATAATAATTATATATAGGCACTTAATATTGCCGAATCGAAATGAAATCAGTTTTTTGTTCGGTTAAATTGGTTTTAGAATGAACTAATAAAATTAAATGAGTTTTTTTTTTTTTTGTACTTTTTCTTCTGTCTTTTTTCGGATAAAGCATAAAATTGTGACACTTCAATAACCTGCGTTGCTGCAGTGTCATAATATAAATTATTAAAATAGTACCTATTTGAATAAAAAAAAGATTTTATTCGAAATTATTTTATCTCTATCGAATTGAATAGCGGTTTAATAGTAATTTTAATTTCAAGCGTTTTCAGATGACATTTTTATTGCTATTTATTTTTTTCATATTTATTATTATGTGTCATATTTGTATTGTATACTTAAAGTAATAATTCGATGCCTGGGTTTTGTTCGATAAAAATTTTTTTATTATTTAGGTGCTTTTTTAAATCAATCATAAATTGTTACATAATAGTATTGTGCAGGCTTTTGGATACATAGGTATATTCAATATGTGCGTAAAGAATGATGGCGATATTTACACAACGATAGGCATGTGAATAATTTGATCCATATTTTCCAAGTAAAAAAATTCGAAAAATGCATCAAAAACTTTTTTTAATTAATTTTTACTACCCCGTTAACAATAAATTAACCTTTCGGTATATGCGAAGTATTTTATGTAATATGTATTTTGTATAGATATGTAGTTTTAAAGTTTAGATGAACTTTTGTTACATTAAAATTGGAATTTGGAATGTTAATTATATAATTTCAATATTAAAATATCTAATTATATTTCCTTACTGTCCAATCACTAAATAAATTAAAACCTAGTGTTGGTTGCATGTTAGTTGAAGCGATAGTAAATTAATAATAATCAATTGATATATAAGGTAGGTATTCTTTAAAGATATTTTATAATACCAAATTCCAACCTTTAAAGATACAAATAGAGGAAAGTTAATGTTAAAATTATTGCTTCCTATCTCAAATAGTTTTTCAAGTTTTATTTATGCTGATATTAAAAAAATAATTATTTCTATTAAAATATTGAAACTCAACTTGGAAGTGAAGGACCTAAATTTTCTGTATGACCCAAAAATCATTTAATAGTAATAATTTTTATTATTTTTATGTTAAATTCTGAGAGAGGCGAAAGATTTTACAATGACATTTATTTTTATTTTGAAACGACATTTTTACCAAAAGGCTTGGTTTGATCGTTATATATGATACTCATTATTTGATACCTGGCAAATAAAATAATAATGATTTTTCGATAAACGCGTACGGAAAAATTCCTGAATAAAATGAGTTTAGAAATTTGACATTTTTACAGAGTAGGTATATGGCTTACAATTATAATATATATTCGTTATCTTTACACATTTTTTATAAATTAATTTTTCAAATTTTATTTGACCATAAAATTTATGTATATTACACTAAAGTTCCGCTCATAATCGTTTTAAATCTGTTATATCTACCATATACTAGTATAGGTATTCTACCCGATCAGCTAAAGCTTTCACATCCGACTAACTTGATTTTAGAATCTGTATAGGTTTTATAATGATTTTAATTTTAATTTTCTGAAAACTAATTTTTGGATAGAAGGAATCGAAATAGAGTTTGGTGGAATCAATTGAATTTTTATAGCAAATTTCTTCTAGTTGGGATAACGTTTTAAAGTTATTGATCGGTAAATTAAGAATATTTTGAGCTTAATATTTATGTGTGATGAATTGATTTAACAGAAATATTACATACAATCAAACTATAGAATAATTAGAGTAATAAAATATTATATGGTAAAAATGAAGTTTTAATTGATAAATTTTCTTTAAATTTTAAAGCTGACCCTTAATTTCATATTGAATGATTTTTATCGTATAAAGATCCAGGGACTAATAATAATATTACAATTAAATAATTACTAAAACGTCAACTAAATTTATAAAGTTATTGTAAATGGTAAATGCATTAGGTACTCACTATAAAAATATTTGTTTAAAAAACACATAGAACATGCATAAAAAAACGTATACAGCAATAAAAAAAATAATGTTTTAATTATCTAAAATATTTTTTTTTGACATGTTTATTATCAGCCTAGAGTTTTCACAAACATTGAGTTACCCAGTGAAAAATTCAATTTTTAAAATCAATATTTTCTGAATTATGAGAAAATAACCATTTTAACCCGTTTTACCATTTTTCGATAGTTTCTTATATGTGTTTATCGAAAAATCGATTAATGACCTCTTTAAATTACTATATTGATAAAATGGCCTGAATTCTCTGCATAAGGATCAAGACATTAAGTCTTCTGGTTGAAAAATTGATTTCAGATAAAAATTAAATAAAAAACATCGTAAAACGAAGAGATGTTTTGTTCCGCTCAGAATCTTAAATTTGGTCATTAGATATATTATTTTTTAAGGCATTATTAAAGTCATCAACATTCTATTTATAGTTATTATTATTTAAAATTGTTGTCTCAAAAATATATTATAGGTATTTAAGTATTTTATAATCTGTATTTTTTGATTTGGGGGTTCCAGGAATTCTTATAAAAAGAAGATTTGAAATAATATGTATAATGTGCATTGTACATACGAAAATTTATTAATAGTGCAAAATGCAAATTTTGAGACTGCGTCGTTAGTATCCTTGTGATTTTCACTTATTACGTATAATTGTTCATTATATCTTATCTTTTGCCCCAATTACTTTTTTTCTTTCAATTACGTCATATTTCCTATTAAAGCTTAATAAATAAGGTAATTATTTGTTAAAAGATTAAGGAGAATTATTTAATTCCCCAACGATTTTAAACGCTAACTGCACTTATGGGAGATAGTATTTATGAGTTTAGAAAAAACGTAAATGGTAAAATGTAAATTTTTAATTTGCTTTTTTTTCACGAATCCCAGTAAATGGCTTTTAACATACAGTTTTTTTAATACAGGCAATTTTAATTTTAACTTTAAGAAAATTAAAGGAAAAGTGAAAATAATAAAAGTAATTTATAAGTAATCCCGTGTCAGTTGTGTAATTACGATATCCAAATCGATATCAAAAATTATACTTTTTAAATAACAGTAACTTTTTTTAAAATTAAAATTTCCAAAAACATTAATGAGGATGTTTTGCAAAATATGTTATATTCTATATTTGCGTTTGTTTTGCATGAATATAATATATTATATTTATTACTGTAAAGAACTAATATAACATCTTCTTAAACTTGTTTTGTAATACATACACATATTATAGGTATTGTGTGTAAGAATGTATTTGTCTTATACAGAGTGTATCTCACGTCATTGCATGTTGGTTTTTTAAAATTATTATGGGACAATAAAAAAGTATTTTGACAAAATCAAACTAAACACGTGTTTCTTTATATTTTAAGGACTATATTTGTTTATGTAAATTTTTTAAATTTTTAAAACACTTCTGTCCTGTCTAGCCACTACAAAATTAATTTTTTTTTTTTAAATGTATATCACTAGTTTTTTCGACGAAACCTGTAATAGTCCTTTTTTAAAAAAAAATTTTGGTAGTTAAATCATTAATTTTGACTAATTATTTGGTCAACTATATCCCTTGAATTTTAGTAAGTTAATTTACTAATCGAATGTACAAAATATAGCGCGTTGCCAATCGAACATCGAACGTGTCGCCTATGATTCGCCGTACTCACCTTATATATTTATCATGTTAATTTACAAAATCTTGGAAGATCATAGTTTACAAAAGAATTTAACAAAATCGATAATTTGACCATTACAATTTGTTTTACAAAAAATATTACTTATCAGGTTCCACCGAAAAAATAGTGGTTTACTTTTTTTTTTTTTTTTAAAGTTTCTAATAGTAAGACTAATGTTTTAAAAGTTTGAAATTTAAATAACTTGCCCATATAAAAAACTTGAGTTTTTTTTAATTTTGTCTAAATACTCATTTATCTTTCTGTAGTAATTAAAAAGTACTGCGTACAATAACATAAGATACACCCTGCAGTATAAGCAAATATAATATAGTAGCAAAATGAAGTACCTATCTATATTTAAATTAAATTAATTATTTTTATTATTATTACTTTTTTAATTTTTTCTCCGACCAATAAAACATTTAATTTTAGTTCCTTGTCCAATGCTAAATCGAATTCATAACTATAACTATCAATATAATCCTTATTATCTGCTTCATTGAATTCAGCAACCATTGTTTTATTTTTAAGTTCGTCGATTTTTTCATTCAAATTTCTAAATGTTAAACATAGAGTGTAATATAAATTTGTATATTGTACATAATGCCTCATAATAATTTGTATATATGCCATTTGAATTACTATTAATTTACAAGGTGGGTATTTAAATAAAAATGATACATTAGGTGACATATAATCTTATAGGTATATTAATATGTTAATAAAATATGCCTACAAAATTAATGATTTATTTGTTATTTTAAGTAAAAAATACTTAATGATTCTCTCTACTACATCCATCCATTCAATTTCGTATCTTCTTCGAAACCATCTTCCTTCTGTAGATCGTATCGTAAATAATTAAACCTCTCAATCTCGCCCACTTCAACCCCATTCAACTTCATTATTTGCCTTTTCCTATATGTTTCGTGTACACTTTCTCCAAAATTATACTCAATATATTATTTTTCACCCCTAACAATTTTTATCCTTCAGCTTCGAGAGCTTCCCTCCACTTTTCAATTCTACCATTCACTTTTTCAAGATTCTCTTCTACCAACACTATATAGTTTGCAAACCATGGTGACTCGCTCTGCATTTCCTTTGTTATTTCATATATTACTAAGAAAAATAAGTAAATACTCAAAGTCAAACTCTGGTGTACTCCTACTCGCATACTAATATCCTCAGAATTTCCACACAAACTTCTCACAAATCTACTCATCCATTCATAAATGTCCTTAATACAGATGTCACATACATTGTTGGTAAATTAATTTTTTGTCATCTTCTGGGGATATAAGATAACTATATACTTATGTATATAAATCTAAAAACCAGAGAATTTGAACTATTGAGGATATCTATTTAGACACATATATTTTTGTAGGTATGTATACTGGTGTTCCAAAAATTATATATTTTTATTAGCTTTTAGGAGTTGAAATCATCACATTCGAAAACGGTTTTACCATATAACGAGATGTCATCCCGTAATGAGGAGGGGGTGAGACATTCCTCCATTTTAGGAAATAAGTCGACAAAATTAAGTCTATTCGGTAGTCAGTAAGTAATTTAAAATTTGTGTAGTGGTTGGAAAACCAGTGAAAAAGGCTATATATTTTTTCTTTTTTTCTTTATTTATGTTTCCATGGAAGTAAATCGTCGGTAAATTAATGCCAGTCGACATTTTGTCGGCAAACTCTAGGTTTTATTTATTTTTGTTTTCGGGAAAATAAAAGTACGTGAAATAATGGTGAGGTGCCATTTAATGATTTAAGACATATACACATATATGATATATACAAGTATACATATAAAAAATTGGGTAAACAGTTATATTTAGTAAAATGTTGTACAGTAAGAAATTGTATAGATTTAAATTATTATTTTTCTATTAACATTTCAAATATGAATATTTATAGTATAATTTAAACTTAATGGTCTAACACAATCAAACCAGCATGTTATAATGCAGTATCTGCATCTACTCATGACTCATGATTTAGTAAAAAATATAAATTATTTAGCTACGATTATTATTTTTTGTTATTAGCGATTTTTTTCATTAAAATTTAAATACCATAATTCACAAATTTAAATAAACACTAAAATATATTTAAATCAATTTAGCTTGAGATTAATACCTGAACTTATTTGTGAATACATCTGAAAATATTGAAATTGCTAAAGAAATATTTTTTTGTGCCTATACTTTTTTCAAACTTGTATGGGAGTTCAAAATCCTATCTTTTTCTGTTCTAAAAAGACGAAAATCTTTGCTTATCATTAATAAGCAGATAACACCGTGCTTCTAAGAAGATAACAGAAGTGGTGATTTTTCGTTTCTCTTTAGCATACACGTAGTACAGTAATTTAGACGTTTAATATTTTTAACGTAATTAATGATCTAATGATGCGATAGAGAGTCTATCGGATAGACTATCGCCACTACCAATCCCCTTAAGAAGACGTTACACCCGCATTTTTTGTCTTCGTCCATCTAATAGGCAATATAGCAAAATAACGCCATGCAAAACAATAAATGTGATATCTACGTTAAAATTAAAATGAAAACACCTATTACCAATTTTTGAAAAGGAGAATATTTCTTAGAAAATGACACATTGTTATAGAGTTTCAACGTTTATTCCATTTCTTGACAATTTCATTACACAACTAGATGACAGATTTTTTGAACATTGGGCCAAATTAAAAAGTTTTAACAGTCTGTTACCAAAACCTAGAGAACAAAATATATCTGAAGAAACTTATGAGGACTTCAAAGTTATTTACAGTTTTTATATTAACATATTAAATGACAATAATAATTTGATTACTAGCTTAGAAGTATGTTATGGTGAGCTCCAGTTATGGTATAATAGTTGTGAATTCAATTCTTAAAAAAAAAAACTATAACAGAACAATTTGTTTACTGCAATCCAGATTACATAGTAATATCAAACTTGTCACAAATTTTAATTACACTACCGATCACAACATCTACCGGAGAGAAATTGTTTTCTACACTGCGTCGACTTAAAACGCATCTTCGAAATACTACAGGTCAAGAAAGATTAAATGTTTTGGCAACACTCAATATACACCTACACCGAGATATCCATATTGATACAGAAATGGTAATCGATGAACTTCCAAAAACTTAAAAATTAAATATAAATATCTTTATTTATTTTTTGTTTGTTTTGTTTTTTTGTTTATTTTATTAATTATTATTTCATTTATTTTTCTTGTAGATATATTTATTTTTATTCACATATATTTACTCAAATATGATAATGTACAATAAACATTTCAATTTATTAATAAATTATTTAAATATGATACAAAATGATGATGTAAATTGTAATGTGTATGATGTTTGAAGCACATTTATTAATATAATAAGTAGTTAGGTATGTAGTATGTTTCTACTATTTAGCATTTATTCGTATTATCTAGTGTATATATGTATAAATTGTAACCCCTTCCCCCCAAATATTTTCTGTTTGCGCAACTTTAGCTGGCAATGAATAATTCTACAATATCACTTTTTTTTTTTTTATTATTCATTTAGGGCAGAAGATGTATTCTAATAGATTATTATTTATCAGAAATTTAACATAGTTAAAACCTTTAATATTTACTTCTTAGTAGTAATTTCTGATTTTTTTTTTTTTTAAATGTTTTATACAGTAAAATAGGAACATTATAAAAACTATCTAAAACCTATACAATTCACGTCCATTTTTAAATCAATATTATGTAAATCAGATTTTAAATTTTCGCTGATATTTTTTTTTTTAAATATAGATAATTTTTGAGTTAAATTTAGAGTTTCTTAAATCTCGAATTTGTGTGCAATTTCCAATTTATACATTAATATTTACATTATATAACTTATACATATATGTATATATAAACTATATACACTCTATTTACATATATTTTAAATATCTTACAACCGTCGTAAATTTTTTTACGTAGGTACCTTATATTTGTAAAAATATCTTATGCTTTATAGTATTATAACTCAATAAACGTTATAACCGTGAAAACTTGACAAGAACAAACAATGATTTGATAGATTAAAATAACTGAAATTTTCAAGATTACAGTTTATAAGCATTACTGTTTTTTGAAAAGCGATTCGATTTTAAAATACTATAGATTTTGATATATAGAATTGGATAAAGGAATTGTTAAGATGAAAGGGTTTTTAGCCTTTACTGCTCCCCTTGTATACATATTTCACAATAATATGCATATTGAAAATATATTTAGTGTTGAGTTTTTATGTCTTCAATCATGCCATATATGTATTGTATATTATTATCTATAACATATATTTTAAATAAACTTGTTAAACTTTTACGTAAAAAAAATAATAAATTTTTCTTTTGTTTAGTTCGGTGGTTAAGCAGCTTTACCTTAGGGATTTCTCGAGAGTTTGTAGTATTATGTATTCATGGTGTTCTATGATGATAAGTTGTTATGATATCAAAGTTGTTATATTATTATAATTTATTTATACAGATAGTAGTAATAATAAACATGTTTTTGAAGTTGATTATATAGGTACTATACAAATACACATAAACTTTCTAACATATACGAGTATATGTATATTATATTATGTAACCTATATATTTTATTCAAACACAATAACTTACGGATAAATTATGATTGGAATAAAATATGTACGCCTTATTCGATAAAAAATATAGAATAATTAAGTATGTATATTTACTATAATGTTTTAGAAATAAAAATATTTGAAATTTTAACTAATTATTTATGTATGTTAATTATAATAATAAATATATATATAATTATGAAGGTGGATACTTATTTTGGAAAACTGAGGGCACTATATAATGAAGAGTATATTCACATCATAGTTATTATCAAGAGAAACAAAAACAAAATTCTACATAACTTATTTGCATCCCATCATTATGTAGGCTCATGAGGTTTGGTCATCAACATAAAAACGATGAGTTGAAACTCACACTGTTTGAATGAAAAATCCTGAGAAAGATATACGGTCCCACATTAAACGAATGTATGAACGTAGGAAAAATGAGGAGATTGAAAATATATATTCAAACGACCAAATATCCAAAGTCTGTTAAAATCTAAAGACTGGAATGGGCGGGCCATGTTTGCCCGGCAAAGGATAGATAAAGTATTAATTAATATGAGCATAATGGAAACAGGCCTCATGGTAGATTCCGTAAACGATAGTTAGATCAGGTCAATAAGGATTTGGGAGGCTTAGATAGAATGGCGAGGATGGAGGATTCGGATGATTGTGAACAATGGACGGAATTGGTAGAAACAGCAAAAGACCTACATGGCCTGTAAAGTTAAAAAAAAAAACAGTACATTTAAAATATTAAATAAAATCAATACCTACATTAATTTGTTTAAAATTATACAAACTTGCATTAGTTAATAATAATAATAATAATACATTAAAGTTAAAACAGTAAATAAAATAAAATATTACACATATATACCTAAATAATATTCCATGAATTTGCAACATAACTGTGTATACCCGGGATGAAAATAAAAAAGAATATTTTTTTCATTTAATTTGTCACAATGGGTGTTTATGAAGAGGCAAAAATACTAATTACCGGTCTATAAAATAGAGTACAACGGGTATATGAGGTGGGGAAGTTAAAGAAAAAGAACCGTTCAATAAAGTGGCAAAAATCAAATTCAAAACTATGTACCTATGTGACATTAGAAAATTTGGCTAACGATATTAAAGTGCAACTATTAATTATCATACTAAATCAATGCGAAGGGGTTTCAACCTTTGGTTGATATGATTGATACAGATAAATTACGCGCTGCCTTTGAGGATAGATAATTGAGTTGTAAAATATATGCAGATGAGCACTTAGCCGAGGCCCCTGCCGATTCTTCGCTTAATAAAACCTTTTTCGAAGCGAAAACCTCCACTATATCAAATACCTATCAACCAGTTGAAAGATTATCAGTGCCAAAATTTAGCGGGAATCCGATGGAATATACAAGTTTTCGAAATAGTTTTGACACGCTAATGGGAGAATCTACTATCTATATCGCCAGTGATAAAATTCGTCAACTTGAAGTCATATAATTTGGTAGGAGATCCTATGAGCTTGATAGCCAACCTTATGCTGACCGACAGCAATAATTGTGAACTCGTTTTAACTCAACTAACCGATCGTTATTCGAACCGCCGTATTATAGCTGATAACCACATTGACGCATTATTTAACCCACCAAAAGCCACATTCGAAGATAGTAGTTCCACCAGAAAACTACTGAATGTAATACTTGAATCGACTGGTGCTCTTCAAAATCTAGCTTATGCAGTGGACCAATGGAATCCTATTCTTCTACATTTATTACAAAAAAATTTTGTCACCTATTTACGGGCGCAATGGGGAATTATTGGTGGATACATCCGAAGAACCAACTATAGCCTAGTTCACTAGATTAAAGGCTAAATATTGCAAGTCAGCAACTATGTGTCAAAGGGTTAGTTGACTGAGGATCAGGATTCACACACCTGGTAAAGCAATTCATGCAAGAGACGAAAGCTAATAGACTAACCAGTACGAGGAAAAACACCAGAGTCGGTAAGATTAACAAAAGTTTTAGTAGATCACACCCAACAAACGGACATCCCGGAACACAAACCGTACATGATTATGTTACGTTAACGTTACTGGATATCGTCGGCATGCAGTTTAATAAATTAGATAGCGACTTGACCGCTGCATTCCATGTTTTCGAGTCAGTCCACGTTCCGTACTACCATTGATGGGCAAACTTTCGAAACCTCGAATACATAAAACCGGTTCGTAAAATTGGAGTAGATTTTGAGAGTCCGTTTGACGTGAAAGCCGCCAGACTTACGAAAAATACGTGTGACCAAGGCCTATTCACGCATATTTGTGTGCACGTCCGCGATCGCGGTTCACGTTGAATTGGCTTCCGATCTATCCACTCGTATCTTTATTGCAGCTTCAGACAGTTTTCTTGCACGTCGCGGACACTGTTGTGATATGTATAGAGATCGCGGAATCAACCTCGTCGGTACTCAGCGGTAGGTACTTGACGGAAGTCTACGACTTACTCATTTCGTCGTCCTATACCAATTATGTGACGGCCCACGAGATAACGCGTTTGTTCGATAACATTTCCAACGATATAATAGATATTATAAGGATATTCCGAGGGATATTCTGAATATTGAATTTCCGTTTGTATGGTTGTATAGGTATAACGATTCTTGAAATTATGGTTATATAATCCATCCACCGCGAAAAGATTATTATTTTAATTAGTGTCTAGACTTTTTAATTCAAAAGTATAACATATTTTTTTATTAATACGTATGAGTATCTCAAATAGATTCATACGGTATACAACACTTAATGGAGTCTGTTGTTATAAGTCTATAATTAGAGTGTAATATATATTTTAATATTTGTATAAAAATATTTCGTGTATAAATATTGTATTGTAATAAGTTTAGAGTTCAGATTCCAATACATATTTGCATCGTTTTTCTAGAATGTCTGACACTGTGCTTTCCAAATTACAATATTAATGTGTTTGAAATAGTTGCTTACTGCCTACATATTGTTATAATTTTTGCATTTTAGATATTGAGCTGAGCAAGAATAAATCTATTGGTATAGGTAAACTATTTTTATTTTTTATTTTTTTGTAAGCAACTTTTTGGGGTAGAAGTTTTAAAGTGCTTAAAACTATTTTGTAGCTAATTTGGTCTAAATGATACTTACATAGCTCATATTTTGATTTTCTCAGTATTTTTATTGCGCGTATAGGAAAACTACTCTTTATAATGGAAAATTTTTGTGAATGGAAAAAATAAAAATAAAGTTGCTATAATTACTATATATCATTAAATAAAATGCATAACTTTTTTTTTTTTTTTTTTTTTGAAGTAATAGTTATTTTATGTTTATTACACTTTAATATACCACTATCAATATCCTACCCGATGAGCAAAATGCTTGTCACATTTAAAAATTAAAATTGTCCAAAACTTGAGGAGATATATATAAGTATATAATGTTTCCAGTCTGTATTTAATACAATATAATAATAATATAATTGTGCAAAAAAATATATAAAATAATTATTTAATTGTAATATATCATAGATACCTTATTGATGTTAATAGTATTCTTTCATGTGTATCTTGTTCGTTAATTTGTTTTCTATAAGTATCATTTGTTTTTTCCATAGTGGTCAATTTATAGTTTAGGTTCTCTAAAACCTTTTGACTAGAAGCCATACTCTCTTCTTCTCTTTGCGTTGTCTGACAAATATTTTGGTAGTCTACATATGTATACAACAGTAGTTAAAGCATATCATCAAGAATATTTTAATTTTAAATTAAAGATATTATATCAAAAGTTTAAATTAATTATTCTGTTTTCTAAATATAAATTACAATATTATACCCATTAATTATATGATCGTATTCAGGTCGATTTATTATAATTGAGTGTACCTAATTATTTAAAAATGCTAAAGATTTTAAACGTGTAAATATTATCTTTAATAAATTTGTAAAAAAAATGTTATCACAACAAAATTAGATTAGTGCACATAATGCATAAATCTAAAATTGTTCTGGAACGCGAATAAAGGTTTTCACTTATTTAGAACTTATAATTTCAGTAATATTAAATAATTATAAAATAATGTTTTATAAACATTTTAAACTATAAATTTACATGTAATTTAATTTTTAATTTTTTTAAATATGTAACAAATTTTTTTATTTATTTACATATATATGAAGTTATTTTATATTTTTATTCCATAAATATACATGTATATATGAAGTTGTTCGTAAGTAATAAGTATTGAATTACTTTTTATTTTTGTTATTTTTCATTTGTTTAACTTAAATAATAATATTTTTAAATTGATACGTAACAAATTATGATATAAGCTGTCATTCGGAATATAATATTTTAATGAAATATTACCAATAGCAAAACGGTGGTTCCGCTATCGTAAAATATTAGTTATTTGATAGTCATTTATTATTATTATCCTACCAACAACCATATAGTTCTATCTTAGAAAGTCGAAATATTTCGAAATATTACGTTTATTATGATTTACGAACAAAATGTATGGACATCGTAATAATAATTTTAATTTTAATAATGTACACGAGTTTTATATAACTATTTTCAAAAATACTTTATACATATACTTTGTACTTCAAACTTCTAATATACGTACATTAATTTTATGAATGTATATTGTGTATTGGAATTCATTTTATCGAGTATTTAAATATATATAATTTTCCTTTTGTGATTTTAATTATTTAAATTTAATTAGTAGCGCTTGAAAAAATGTATTTCAGTTTAAATGTTATATTGTACGAATATCTAATATTTAGATTATATTTATAACAATTATTAACATTGAATTTTTTAAATCAATAACATGATTTATATCAGCCATTAAAATAAACAAATTAGAAAAGTCCACTCTGCGAGCGTGCTAAATTCCCAGTTTCTAAACTTTTTTAAACATAAATCTAAAATATTATAAATATTATCTCCCATAGTAACCAAATTAACAATGGTAACTACGGACACAACGGGGTTATATAAGGTGTCTAAACTAATTCTTAAGAAATCTAAAAACGAAGTACCTATTATATGGGTATAATAGGTGTATTGATATAGTTAAAAAGTAATTGCAAGTTAAAATATAACATTACAGTTATTATTAGGTTATTTATTTATTTTTCAACTTTTTTTCTGTGTACTCTAAAACTACACAACATAAAGTTTGCAATGTGGGAGCTGTAAAGCTAATTTTTATAGAAAACTGACAAAAAAAAAAAAAAAATGCTCACTTGAACTATTTTTAGTTATGCTAAAATAAACTATCTCATTTTGTTTTAAATAAATGAAAAAGAAAAAAATATTTCGGGGATATATGCTCCTAGTGCCCTCTCTTTTAATACGACAGTGATTCAAAACATTTTTAGATTTAATTATTTATTAAAACTAGACATGCGAATTAACAATATTATATGCAAGGTGCATTGAATTCTTAAAGTGTCTTAAAGTAAGTTTCTTAAGCGTATAAGAAAAATACTAAAAAGTAATTACACCAATTTACATCAAATATTTATTTTAATTAAATTTTAGTACTTAATTTAAAAACCATATAAAAATTTTATTTTATATTTATTAATGCAAACATTTTTTGGTTGTTTTGAAGTTGATTAATTTTTTTTTATTCTTAGTTAAGGGACCCTATAATAGCAAATATATTCTAGTTGGTACTTTAAAGTATAAAAAGATGTTTTTTTTTTATTTATCCAGTAGTTTTTTAAGTGTAAAGGAAAACAAGGTACCTACAATTTTTATAAATTAGCAAATAATATAATACTAATCTTCTCTTAGTTATTTAAGTACAATAATTTATCTTAGCTTTCAAATCTAAAATAATAGTACTACAAAACAAATTTACATCACCAGCTGTATCTGAACAAATTTTAAATTTATTTATACAATGTTATTGAAAATCTAATTTTTACATTAACACATCACTGAATGAATAGTGATGAAACAATTTTAAAAAATTAAAATATTGGTAAGTCAACCATTAATGTTTTAAAATGGCAAAGTAAATCAGATTTTTAACCAATTTATTTTTATCTATCTTATATTATTATTATAGTATCCAAGTAAGTAAAATTACATCTCAGTAGTGTCATTGCTCATACGGGGAAACGTATAAAATGCCAACCAGAAAGAAAGAAATTCGAGTTCAAATTGTCTTCAACATTCAACATAATAATATGCTATAAATAAAATATAAAATATATTCTTAATTTTAAATAATTAAATGCAAACTTTGATAGAATAATTCAAAAATGGTCGCTATTTAAAAGATGACGCGAATTTTGAATAACATTATACTATAAAATTAAAAGTATGTCAGGCCAAAAAAAAATTTTAATTTACATATCTACATTTATTCATAATATGCATTCAAACACGTTTTCTATATTATTAATAAATAATTTTTTTTAAATAAATGTAAATGTTACCTGACAAAATTAAATACCCACATAGAAAATCGACTACAGTATTTAATGATGTTTTATTCATCATTTGCTTTTTGTTTCGTACAAATAATACGAAATAATACGGTATTCATAATAAATGTTTGCAAGTTAAAAAAATCGAGGGTTGTTAATGTAAGGTTTTTTCTAAATAAAAATGTATTTGCATCGACATTTACTTTAAAGTTTAATGCTAATTTCTTATAGTGCTTTTATTTTGAGCACGCAGTCAATCATACAATTAAATTATTTTAATATTGTTTAGTTTAGAATAATTAAATTGTTTTATTTTAAATAAATTATTATGTAACCAAAATAATTTAATACAATTATATTCATTTTTATTTTATACGTATAGATAGGTATTTGCGTATATTTAAGTTATGAAGAAATAATTTTTAATTAATAACCAAGTTCATATTATTAATAAACAAAGACATTGATAAATTTGTATTGCCTACTTTTAGTTTCATACACTATTATTTCAATTAATATTATTATTTTCATTTTTTTTTTAGATTCTGAACGGAGCAAGCAGCTATTGATTTACAATAATGGTTATTTTTTTCATTTATTTATGTGTACAAATTTTCAACCAGATCGAGTCGAGGAAGAGTTTTGGCGTTGGTATGCCATCGAAGGGAAATCAGTTCTAAATGGTACTATCCATACATAGTATTTTTTCATTACTTTTCTTTGGGTACAAGAAAAATTGACTTTTATACAGTGTATGATTGTACAAACACCGTATACATATTTATACAGTGTATACGTATGTATGTATAGGTATACATACATATACAATGTATATACGTAAGTATACTATACACAGTGCCGGATCTATCGGTTTTTCAACCCGGAGAAAAATATAAAATTGTCTCCTTTTTAAAAAAAAAAATTTCATGCACTTTTTTTTACACAAGTTTACCAACAATTTACTTCCCCATAAAATATATAAGCAAAAAAAATAATCAAAAATATTTGCCAATTAAACCCTACAAATCTTGAAAATTTACCAATTTATTTCCGACTGGATTTAATTTTGCTGAATTATTTCTTGAGTCTCGAAATTTTTATGTTAAAAATGTTTATTTAAAAGTGCGAAATTGTCATCTTTGACCTGGTATCAAATTAAAGTCACCTGCATGCTGTACGGTATACGATATATACATTATACCTTGAGATAATATTAATATTTTGTAGCAAAATATATTATGTAAGACACTACCTACTATAAAATCAACAAATTTCAAATTGTGATAATTCCAAAAAAAAATAATAAATTATTTTCGAAATTATTACAATTTGAAATTTGAATTTAATTATTTTATTTCACAAAATAATCTTTACAGTAATGACTAAGAAAAATTATAAGGTGTAACTACCTATTTTTATTCTAGAGCGAGGTTGGGTAAATTAAAATCATAGGCAATGCCGCGTATATGACATTTAGTATATCATATTGCAAATACATTTTAAAAACAGCTTTTTCGATAGCAAATTAATTCTATAGTTTATATAGTGTAATAAATACTTTAACGGTGTATATCTATCTGTTCGTAAATTTGTAATGTTTACACATTTATAAAATCAAATTTCAAAATAAAAAATGTTAATTCAATTTATACATTCTGTGCAGTTACGCAATATAATACAGTTTTTCTTACTATGGCCTGTGAAAATAATGTCCGATTATTAACTCATCAAACTTTTACAGTAGTCATCTAAAAATAAATAGGTAACGTATTTACTATTTACACACGTCATTCAATATGCACTAAGCCACGCAAATTAAGCTCACAGTTATACTATATAGGTAATTAGAAAAATCGTTTACACCAATAATTATACGATGGCATCGAAATATATGGAATATGCCATGGTAATACAAATATATATTATAAATTTTAATATGGGTTCCTACAACCCAACCATAACATAGTGACGTTTTCTTAATTATACCAATTGGACTTAAAGAGATCTCGTATAGAATACAGTTAATACAGTAAAATGGTCTAGAACATATCTATAGTTGGTACTTTTGAGAGATCATTTTTTGATTCCCTCTCACAAAATCACACGACTCAGAATCATATATGAATTTTATTCGTATGTAATTTATTTATTTTATGAATGTAATATGATTTATCATTGCTTTCAAATAAAATTTATCCACAATCAGTATCCTACCCGGCGTGCGAAGTACTTCCACCTCCTACTGGCCGGACGTTTCGAAACTTAAATTGTTAAATTTGAAATGTTTGAGTATTTAAAAACTTACCACTGTTCATGTTTTCTAATTTGTCGGTTTTTTGTAAGATTAACTCGTCCAACAATTTATTCATTTCGACGAACTGAAAATAATCATTATTATTATTATTACCTATTATTATTGTTATTATTATTTCTACTGTGTAATTATTATTCTATGAATATTATAATTATTAGCAGTAATGGCGTCGGATTACGATCAAAGCATCATTTTTCACAATATTATACTTGGAAAACTTATATAAATATTTGAGAAGTGTCTGAAGTTTAAAAATATATTATTTGAACTGTTATTTGACTTTTTGTGTATACTGGTAGGTCTTTTCTCACAATAACATCGACATCCATGTTTAATTAAAGGGAGGATTCCAAAGGTAAACAACAGATATTCCAAATAAATTAATTGTAAGCCTTAGTTTCGACCTTTTATTAAAATAATATTCTTAAATTAAAGCATTTTTTTTATAGTATTATGTTATTATCTAAAGAAATTTATATAATATATTTTTGTATTTATAATATCATTGATTTTGTAGTAAATGTATACTACCCTGCGATTTAATATGACTGTAAGATACTCGTTAACTTAAAATAAAAAGATTTTAAATTTTATTTATTTCAAAATCTGTTTAATATATTTAATATTATATTTATATATATATATATATATATCTTGTTAGAATTTTAAGCTGAAAGTAAGATTAATAATTAGTAATGACAATACAGAAGATGAAAAAGTACATTATATAAACAATATTTACTGATTGAATGTAAAAAACGCGCTCTGCTAAACAATTTTAAAATACCTCAATGGAACCCTTTCATTTTAAGCCAGTGAATTAAAGTTTAGATACCTACCGACCTTTTTTTTTAGCCTGACATTTTTTTTATTATAATAAAGACAATAATAATATAAAAATATTTTAAGCAAATGTTTTGTTGGAAAGTTTCATATATTTAAATCAGGTAATCATTTGGAAATTAGTTAATTATTATAAGTACGTCTTATGCATTATTATGATATGTAACATTTTTTATTGGTCCAAAGTAATACTCGAATAGGAAAAATAGAAAAGGAACTCTTGGATTTTTGAAAGAATAACGTTCTTTTTAAATTATATACAATAATTACAAATCATTTGTTATAAATTATTATATATTATAGTATATTATTTTATTATACCTACATGCAATTTTAAGTGAAAACTAAATGAACAATGTGTATTAAAAATTATTAATATAATGCATTGAAAATAATAAAGTATGTCTTCTCCTTTAACGTAAGCACTGGTCACAAGTAAATGAACTTTTAACTTTTTAAGTGTTGTAAAATGTAATGTAATTCTTTGACTTCTCCATACAAAAAGAACTAGAAAATGTCATATAATGATGACATTTAAATTATTTTAAAAAACTTAGATTTGTTCCGTAATTTAGATGTGTAGGGCTTTGGTGGTTGACGTTGACCTCAAATTGTTGGAAGAGAAGGCGAAGGAGAAGAATAATGTCGGATTTGTTCCATAATTTTAAATTCTGAGAATAGCGAGGAAGTTATTGATTTCATAATTTTTTTTTTTCTGTAAACAAATTTTCGACCAGAAGGAGCCAAGGAGATCCTTTGGTATTGTTGTGATATCGATAGGAAATCGACTCTAGATGGTATCCTATACATAGCATTTTTTGATTTAGCAAAGTGTATATCTGGCTAAAATGGAATGTTTATACGGATAATGGATATAATATATTGAAATAATATAATATGGTGACATTATATTATAATTATATATTTTTAAAATAATGAATTATTCAGTTGAAACTACTAGAAATATATAAATGAACTATATAGCTGTTTCTTAAATACTACCTAATTTGAGGCTTTAAAAATAGTATAAATTGGACTAGGTACCTATATAAATTTATATGGTAGTCATTAAATAATTAATTAATAATTTATATGGTTGTTGTTGACAGCACTGTTTTTGCTTTTTTTGTTATCTGTTATCATTGAGGTTTTGTGTTGATAAGGGTTTTTGTTATTTTTAGTCATTGTTTTTGTTGTATCACCATGGAAAAGTACAGTAGGGAACAGCGAGTTTTGATCGTGACAACTCACTACCAGAATGGTGAAAGTTTCGCGGTGACTGTTCGAAACCTCCGTACAATTTTCGGACATCACAATTCACCGAATGAATCAACTGTTCGTCGGTCGATTAAAAAAGTTTGAAGAAAATGGTTCGGTATAAGACATCAAAAGCTCTGTACGTTTTCGAATTGATCGGAGTGAAGCAACTGTTGCTGTTGTGCGCGATTCTGTTACCGTGAGTCCAGGAAAATCATGTCGCCGCCGTGCACAAGAAATGCACACGTCAATTACAGCAACAATACAAAGAATATTAACAAAAGATATGCACCTATACCCGTACAAAGTGCAGGTAACACAGGCATTTAAACCAGCGGACCATGGAAAATGACGGAAATTTGTTGAATGGATCTTGAAAAGGGAACGAGAAAACGAAGGTTTCGCAAAGCGCATCATTTTCACCGGTGAATATTATATCCATTTAACCGGGTTTATCAACAAGCAGAATTGCCGTATTTGGGGATCCGAGAACCCAAGAGTGATTCGAGAAAAAGAAATGCATTCTCAGAGAGTTACCGTTTGGTGTGGGATTTGGAGTGGAGGTTTGATCGGGCCTTACTTAATGTTGTATAATTTATAATATTATTGTATATTTGGTGGGCCTTCAAATAATAGTCATTATAGAATAAAGAGATATCGAAGAAGAAAATCTATATATATATAATATAATATTATATCAAAAAATACTTATAGATAACATATTATGTTATTTGCTGTAAATAATTTATTTAACAATTATTGTAGTAGGTAATATAGGTAATTATTGTGGGTATAGGTAAATCTATTGAAAAAAAAAATAGTTTTTTAACATTATATTATCTAATTTGTACAATACATTAGATTGTAAATACATTAGATAAATAATTGTACAATTTAATACAAAATTAAAAACAGAAATGTACCAGATTCGTCGAACGAAAAACTGTTTTGAAAATCAGACCATGTTATCATAACGTATTACGTAGCTGATAACAATTGCTAAATGGGAAGATGGCTGCCTTTTTTTTTTGTTTACATTTAGTGTCCATTCTGATTTAATCTATTCTGTGGTGATACCTTGGAAATGTACGCTTGATATATGTAACTGATGAGAGGCGGAGAGCATAATACACGGTAAAAAGTGGGGATACTTCACAGAGATATGCGTATCATGCTGACATACCTATCTGTTTTGTCATGGATTGCATATATAGTGGTCTCGACCACTGTCACAACGCCTACCGCAGCGCTGTCCGTTGCGCACACTTGAATAACGCATGTATGATGCGCCGTTTACACACGCGCAGTTTCATTTTATTCCCTCTCCGGGGAAAAATACACCGTGCAAATTATAATATGGCATCGCGCACAAAACTGGTTTGAACCACCAACCATGTACCTATATCTAATTTTATTCTGTGCTCGTATGTCGTAACGACGTTTGTCGTTTGGTGCAGTTATTATCTACCCATTTTCCGACGTTATCAGGATATCATTTATCTAGGTTATAATAGGCATAAGGTAAATTGAATTATGTTTTATATGAATGTAGGTAGGTATACGTTCTTAATAAAATGAATGACATCGCGTTCGTTATTACAGTACCTATCTATGATATCGACATTTTAAAGAAAATAACATAAATATAATATTGTTAACAAAAATATTTGTTATTAATCCGTAGTATTTTTTGGTTATGCACCACCAGAATTTCACCCACTAGCCGCTACTGACTATGCTCAGTGATTTCCTTTTTCTTCGTTTGGATCAAATGAACATCGAGAATGTATGGTTCCAACAACTTGCACACTGCAAGTATAATCATCGCTTTACTGCGTGAGAAGTTTTCTGACAAATCAATCTCGTTGCGTGGCGATCAAATCTACCCACTTCAATCTTGTGATTTAACACCGTGCGACTTTTTCCTATGAGGATACACTGAGTCACGAGTTTATCAGAACAAACCACGAAATTTGTTGGATCTTAAAGAAGAAATTCGACGTGTTCTCTACGTACTTAATGGGGTAATATGTGATCGGGTGATGATGAACTTCATGGACCGTGTGATCGCGTGTAGGGCTAGTAAGGGCCATATGGCCGATATTATTTTTCATTTTTAAACCCTAATCTCAGGTACATATTAAACATAACTGCTCAGAACTGTTTTTGTTGAATTTATATAGATTTTTAAATATTTACAGGGTGTTTTTTTAGTGCATCTGTATTGTAGTAGTGAATAACTAGCTTAAATTGAAATACATTTACATTTATTTTATGAATTGAGTTAATTAATAAATCAACATAATATATAAACGGTCGGGAATTACAACCGCTAAGTGAATTACCTGAACCCGGTATATTCGAAAGTGTAAACACATGTAAACTTATTGTATCTTATTAATATTCACTTTTCAATCTCGGTACTTAAAAAAAGAATAACATAATTTCATTATTGTAAATATTTTTAAACGCATAATAATTTTCAAGTGATGTATAATATATTGTCATACGCATAATATTTTCATTGATAATATGTTAATATATTATAAATAATACTAGCTATATAGTGTATATAAATAATATATATATATATATAGTGTCTTGTTTGCACAATATCTCCATATGCAAAATACTAATAATAATACTAATATTCAGTATATACAACATACATAATATAAAACTAATATAGAACCGATCTGTTCAATTTAAAAAATTGTAGCGAAATTTAATGACGATGCAAATTAGTTTATTCAAATTTCAAAACAAAGTTCATAAAAAAATTAAAAGGTTGAAAATTCAATGGTTATAAATAGGTACACATCAGTACATGAAATTAATTTATTAAACTAAGTGAAAATTAAATATAAACTACAATTATTTTCCCATATATAGTACTAGTTTTTTTTTTTAGTTACTTAAATAACTAAGCCATTTGTAATTATTTAATAATTTATCTGAGTATAAATTAACAAAAAAATAATAAGGGTTCTGATTTAGGTTCCAATTATTTAACAAGTTTATAAAAAGTATGTAAACTTCCACTAAATATTAATTAAGTGTAAAATTATAATACTAATAATGTTAATAATGGTTCGCGTTTCGTTAGAAGTTCTTAAAATAATTTAAAATAATATCTGATTCCGATGTTTTTAATTAAGTGTAATATTTGGAAAGTTTAATACTGGTTCTTTTCTTATTTTTTTCACTGTCAATTTTGAACACACACATAATAATTAGTATATGTACAATTTTAAACAAAATCCTAATAAATGCATCCTCCAATTAAATTGGAATTGATTTTTTTTTAACTTTAAATAGAAAGTCAATAATATCGCGATCGTTCAACCAACATGGAACTACAAATTTCTTTTAGATTTTGAGTGAATTAAGAAATGTATTGGGTTTACAATGATTTTTTTTAATGTCTGTACTCAAAAATCTTATCAGAAAGAATACTTAGATTGTAATATACTTGCCTTGTTTTCGGTAGAAAATTACATCTTATATTTTAGAGAGATCATTTTTCGATTTTAAAATTTTTTTCGACAAAAGCGTAAGAAAAAAACCAATAAAATTTTTTATAAAAACAGTAAAAACACGATTTTATTAAAATCGAATATGGGTTTTCATTGTAATTCGGTAAATAATGGTCCCATAGTCTTAAAATTTTCACATAAAATGCATATATCAGGTATATTAAATATTAACGTGAACATTTTTTCAACATTTTTAGCTTTTTATAGCAATTTTTCATTTTTCATTTTTTCAAAATACGTCATTCAAAAATGGGTAGGTACACACAATTTTTATTAATAACCTTTTCAATTTATCACAATGAATTATTTCAGTATGGAATGTGTTCTAATATCGGATAAAAAATTGGTCTATAGACTTAAAACTTTTATTAAAAATGTATATAAGTACAAAATAAATATAAATTATTTTGTTTTATTAATTTTTAACTATTTATAGCAATTTTAAACTTTGAAGATTTTTTGTCATTTTTGTTATTACCGACAATAATACCATTGATTATAAATTAATAGTTATATATAATCAATGGTAATACTCATACACCGACCGATGCTTCGCTCAGAATCATTTTATCGAAAGAAATGATTTATCATTGCTTTCAAATGCAATATACCTACCTATCATAAGTATCCATATCAAAGAGCGAAATTCTTCTAACCCTATTGGCCTGCTTTGGAAAATTAATTGCAATAATTATCGATAACATTAATTTTTTCGAAATTCTAGAATTTCAAATCTATAATAAAATTAGTTAACGATTACTAAATGAAAGTAGCGAGTTAATTATTTAATTAAATTTATCGTTTTAACTACACAAATCTTATAGTGGTATATGTACTGACGTATTATAAAATATACATTAATATTTAATTAAATATTTACCTCGTTAATATTTTTTGAAATATAATCTGATGTTTGGTCGGATTGAACTTGACAATCATTCCATTCAGACATCAATGATTCCCTAAAATAAAATAATTCTTTGTTATTAAATTCAAATATATATATATATATATTATAAACATATAAATTTATAACTATAACCATATGAATACAGATTATATATATATCAGTGGCGGCTCGTGTGTAGAAGCGATGGGGCTATCGCCCCTCCTCTAAAATTGTACCTAACAACTTACTAAAAACTAGTTAGATATTGACAATTTTTATATTTACAATTTATTGCATTTTCAAAATATTATTATCTAGAGTAAACATCGTTTTCCATTGTTATGAAAACACTACGAGGTTAATTGGAGTTTAAAAATATATGTAGGTAATAGCACGGCTGAAATAGGTACCTACCCATTATATATCAGCGCTGGAGCGACGTCGACAATCGCCCGTCATAATTATATGATCAAAACACAAAAACACAGGGGAATTCGGCAATAATACTGGGATCCTCACGACATCAATGACTCTTTTAAGCTTGAAAGGGTTCAGCGTAAATTTTTTCGTTATGCAAGTTTTAGATTGAATATCCCCTGTGAATCCCATAACTATGGAGCTGTTGCTTCGCAAC
>JAIPRL010005336.1:0-32791 GCA_025469235.1 Pemphigus obesinymphae | reverse complement strand
AGATATTTTTATGAAGGAATGGAATTTAGTATGTTATACACCGATGTACCCTCTATCCATCAATAGTATCCCGAGGACTCTAATGTTGAAAATATTTAGAATTGGAAGTGAATTATTATTTTAAATATCCGACCGAGGAAGACCACTGAGTAATTTTCAATCAGATATTTTTATGAAGGAATGGAATTTAGTATGTTATACACCGATGTACCCTCTATCCATCAATAGTATCCCGAGGACTCTAATGTTGAAAATATTTAGAATTGGAAGTGAATTATTATTTTAAATAATCGACCGAGGAAGACCACTGAGTAATTTTCAATCAGATATTTTTATGAACCTATTTGTTATTAATTTTAATAACAGTTATTATCAATATATTATAGTATTTTCAATAATATTATGTTAATGATTTTTAATTATATTATAGTGCTTACCTAAAGTTAAAAATAACAGTATTTCTAAAAAAATAAAATATTTAATTTTACCTGTATATCCCAAATTTTATGTAGACTGGTATGAAAAAAAATTAACTTAACTTCAGTTAATAAGTTGATTCTTAAACTTAACTTAACTTCTAACTTAGCTTAATCGTCCGTTACAAGCTGGGCGATTAATACCCCCGGATATAAATTTCATGGGGGGTATACATTTGGTGAGTATACATTTCCCACGACACTGGTATTAATTTTTAATACCGTCAGCCCTATCTGGTGAAGTACACAATATTAATATATTAAAATATCAAAAGTATACAAACAGTCATTAAATAAAATGTAATTATATAGATAAAGAGTAATATAGATTGACTTGGTATTGAATAACATTTTCAGACTTTTACTTATCCGATATATATTTCGAATTTATAATTATAATGATTCGTTATATATATATATATAATATATATAAATAAATAAAATGTATATATAATAAATGGAATAACGTTTGTGAGACGTGCGTACCATTTTAATTATTAATTCACTTATCTACTTTATATTTTATACATTTTAAATTCCACATGAGTTTATTCCACATTTATTCATTCTCAGGATTATTAGAATAATATCTATCAATAAACACGTATAATATAGTAAGTGTTTGAAATCGAAAAGAAAATAACAGATTTTTTATCGTAATATAAATTAATAAAAGTAATAATAAAATTATAATTAAGGAAATAGTATTATCCCTATTTCGGTTGCAGGTTGAATAAGAATATCACACTAAATTATTAAATACAAAATAATAATAAATATTTATACGTATATACATTACTATAAAATGCACTACCTATATAATTAAATATTCAATAAATTAGTTTTGTTCTCAATTGTATAAGTAAGTATTGTTTAGAAATTAAAAAGCAAACCAATCCCTGATTATGATAAATTTTATATCCGTGAACAGACGTACCACCTGTGTGTACAATGCTGTGTAAAAGGTACGATGTAAAATATGCAACAGCTGAAGGCAGAAGGAACATATAATCAAAAAAATAAAAAAACAAATACTAAATGGTATCTTACTTTAAAAACTCACCACGTTGACATTTTATTAAAAATGTTTTTTTATTGTCTATACTATAAAGAACATTACATTTTACAATTTTTCTTCGTCATATTTTTCATTAAATAATACATATTATATTTCAAACAATTAAATATTTAACTACCTAACCTCTCATGAAAATAAATAACAGGATTTTAATTAATATGAATTGTTAATAGGCATTGTTTTTTCAGGATTAAGAATTCGATTCAATCTACTGAAATTAAATAATAAATTCATTGCGTATTCTTAAATACAAAAATTGTCATAAGATGTACATTTTCTTTAAAATTAAATATTATTATCTATAACTATGCCTAATTATAAAAAATGAATAAATAAGAATTAAAACATTATATTAGTTATATATTACATAAACATTTTATACATTGTTTATGGTAATTATTTCAAATTTTATGCCCCTCACAGTGAAGGATCTAAATTTATTCTATGGGAGGAAGTACATACCTTGAGTAGTTTTTTAGCCACATAATATATTTATATAATATACTAAAAAAATAGGTTTTTTGGAATTTTGGGGGCATAGACCCCTTTGCCCATCACTTTAATCTGCGTCTGCCCCTTACTGCTAATTCATATTGAGAAATAGCTAATAATTCTTGGAAACATTAAGGTTACAAATTATAAAAAGTCATCTAGATACTTTGGTGAAATTCGGTCCATATTGTTCCTTCGATCCTTAGATCGAAATGTGTATTATTTAAAAATTGACAGAAAATATATATCACTACATTCTTAAACTCTTACTCAACTCGTTCTACTCCAAAAAATGCATAAAATAAAAAAAACTCTCCCTTTCATCTAATAACCAATAACATTCTTCACTTAAAACTAAAAGCGGGTTTCAAATAGATTACAAATTGTACTGAATAAATTACAAATTTTGAGTCATGTTATTAACTATAGGGTTCTGATCCTCCATAATAAAAAAAGGGTTCATAAATCATAACTCAGAAACTGTGAGGTTACATGTAAATTTGCAAACTATAAAAATTTAAATACAAATTGTTTAGGAAATGATTTTCTATCATGTAGGACTATACATATTATTAATTAATGATCTAAATTTGTGTAAATACTATTTATGTGTATAATACTTTATAGTATATACTATATACAATATTATACAAACACATTTAACTACGAAATGTATAATATACCATAAACTAATAAACTTACGTAAATATATAGAATGAAAAATTAAAATTAGTAGTAGAATTATTTATTAAATTAGTCTTCTTTCTCTGATATTCATGTCATACACTAAACATGAGGATAAAAATTCTTACTCAAATGCTGATATCAAATTTTGTAATTGTAGAATAACATAAGACATTGTACAGAAAAATATCATACAATCGTAAAAACTACGAATTTTAACTATTATATTAATTCTTCTTGATTTTTCGCAAAACTAAAAATTTGTCTATTAAACATTAAATATTTAAAAACTAAAAATAGAATATTGTAATTTATATTATGCTAACAATTGTACATAATTAAATACGTGTTTTTGCATCTATTTCAACAGAAATATATGAGTATATTAATAATTCTGTAAATATTTGTTGTAAGTACCTATACTGATATGCAATATTTACGAAATTCTATGTACTCAAATATTTAAAATTAATATTATTAGTAAAAACACATTATTGTTAAATAAATATATGAATATTCCTTGCACTATCTCGAAATATAAAAGTAGAAACTACAAAGTATCTAAGGTAAAAATTAAAATATAATATATATTTAAACTATGATTTATAACATTATTAAATAATATATTATTATATTTTTTATTAAATTATAATTTTATATTATTTTAATATATAATTATATTTTATATATAAAAATATATATAAATAATATTATATTATTAAACAATATATAAATTAAGAAGACGTTGTACATGTGGTTTTTAAGGGGTTCTTTTAAGAAATTTTAATAAAAACAATTATCCGATAATTTATAAATATTTATGTGTTATTATCATTTTATTATTGTGTAATCGCGATATTTGTAAAAAAAAAAAGAAAACATAATTAAAATTTTTTATTTTTATAAACTTAAGAATAATATAGAAAGATAAAATTAAAGACTAATTATATAGAACAAAATTATCTAGCACTCTACTTAGCAAATTGTTTGTATGTGCTTTTTTACGCATTTCATGAATTTAAAATCAGTTTTATTTTATTGAAATAACTGTAAATTAAAAAAATAATAATAATTTATCAAAAAAAGACTAGAAAGGGCAAAAAATAATATTATTATCTATAATTGTTTTTTTACTTCGTATTTTTAACATGTTTGTAAGATAATAGAAATAAAAAATGCTTATAAAAAGCATTAAAAATCTAAGTATAATACTATTTATGATTATAGAAATTATAATATATTTATGTATATTTCATAATTATTGTTTCTACTTAAAGTAAAATACATAACTAATAACTATGTTTTGCGTAAAAAATGCATCAAAGATAGGATGATGATTTTGAACAATATTGTAGAATCAAAACACATATAAGTATATTATTATATATATCATTTCTAAAATATTTTTCGTATACATAATAATTAGACGAAATACAAAATTCCGAAATCTCTATATCAGTTGAGTTATCAATGTAATACTATAATATATTATGTTTGACCTTGGTCTATTTTAAATACATTTTTATGTGTATAATTTTTTTCATATCTGTATATATATATTGTTTTTTTTTAATATAGTACCTGGTAGAGGATTTTTTTAAAGTTATAACATATTTTTCTTAAATCCAAAAATTGTATTTTATTATTAATATATTTTTCAAAATTTGAAACATATTTTCGTGTCAACGATGATATATGGTACATAAATACCGCATGAGAGTTATGACTTATAAATACGATAATATTAATATGTATTTTCATTACAAACAAAATTTCAATATGACTTTTATATGCTAACTTGAATATTATAAAGTATACCTTATACTATACATATATGTACCTATATATACTATAATAATGTATTAATAAAATTAAAAACACACATCACTCGATCATTACAAGTCAAACAGGACCGGACAAACAAGTGTTGAGGAAAGATTGATTATCGTTAGAAATACAACAAAATTAAGTTGTTTATAGTATAAATTTATAACTTTTACATATTATTTCGTTGTATAAAAAATAGATAGGTAATATAATTATTAATAAAAAAAACACAACAATATTGATTGTTGAAACTCAATATAATATAATATAAATTATACAACTACTGTAAATAAATGGAAATACAAATAGTTTTATTTTATTATATTAATATTTTATTTTAATATATATTAAAGCTATATTTAGCTATATTAGGGTTTGAGAGAAAGGTCGTAAGTACATTTTTTTTTTTACTTAATAAAAGTGCAATAAAAATACGTTTGAAGTTTATTTGACTGAAAGACTGCATATTGTATGAATTCCCAACTCAATGACATTTAAAATAATTTTATATTATATCGTGTATTATATATTATATTATACTCTTAACATACAGTTAACTCAAAATAAATTATTCATATTTTATCAAAAGTATAGATATGGTTGTAGAAGAATTGTGTAGTTCGGAATTTAAATAATTTGTTCATCGAAATATAGACATTATAATTATTATACTTGGTTATTAAATTATTGTATTTTCATTTATTTTGTGTCACTATTTGTTTAACATTTGTAAAATATTAATATTATCATATACCACATGTAAATTAATGATATTTATTTTGACATTAAAATTGTATTCAAAACCGAATGATACAAACTAATTTAAAGGTGAAAAATAGGTTTTTTTTTCATTTACTATCTAATTAAATTAGAACATTTATTTTCTATTTCAAATATAAAAGTGATATATTTTAATAATCTATGCTAGGTACTATAAATAATATATTAAGCTACACATTATATATAATATGTTTTCGTTATAACTATAAGTTATAACACATACTGTATGATAAAATAATATAATCATAGGTTTTATGATTATATTATTTTATCGTTAACATTACTTTAATAATATGAGCCAACATTGTAACTTTATATGGTAATAACTATGTAGATATTTGTTATGTTATTACTTGTATATTTTTTAGTTTTGATCAACAACAAAATATTAAATTTTCACTCGATGCATTTAATATTATGAGCGTTGCCAATAACGAATCAACTTTATACATAGGTAATAATAGGGGTAATATTATATCATCCGTTTTCTAGAAAAGAAATAACTATACTATTGTATTAATCAAGGCCGTATCTGAGGAGGGGTTCAAACCCCTTCCGAAATTCTTTCAAAATTTGATACATTTTTTATGTAAAATAGTATCTTTATTATCAATGTCAATATTTGTAATCATTACCGATCGATTAATGAACCACAACACTTTAAAAAACATATAATTACCTATATAAGTTTTGATTCAAATGCAACAGTAAGACCTGTCAGAACAATCATATATGTGCAAAAATATATATACAGTTTTAAAAACTAAAAAGTATCATCAAAGATAATATTGTAAAATTTTTTTTTTATATCATTAACTTGATTTAAATTAACTTGCCAAAAATAAGTAAACATAATTTTATTAAAAAAATTAAAATATATACCTAACTATAATTAAATATATATTTTAAGACGATTCTCTGTAACAAGTTTTATATAAAGACAAAAAAACCTATTTTTGTCCATCGTTGATTGAGTTGTTCGTGTAAACCATAATACATTTTTTTGAAAACTGCTGTTTGGAAAACTCAAGACGCAGATTTTTTAATTTTTCAATATAATTCCTTAAAATAGTTTTATTTAATTTAAAATCATTAAATATTAAAATATTGGATACAAAAATTGAATAAAAAATTCGATTATAAGTTCATTTGTTGATAAATTAAAATCTGTTTTCAAAATCCGTTTAAGTCCGATAAATCGCTACCTATATGATTGCCAAAACATAAATTCAATATGTTTTAAAATTATAAAATATATTTTGCAACCCCTTCGAAAATAAAATCTAAATATGACCTTATTGTGCATAATATTATCCTATTTGAATGTAGAATTATTTTTATGCACATATTTTAATAATTGTTTCATCTATACTGTATTCAGAATGAGATCAGTAGTCGGCGGCCAACTTGTGCGCAGGGGCGTGGCTTCAATCAGTGCTTTGGTCTCGCGCGCCAACGTTTACGGGAGCTTCGTATCATTATAGTATTGACAACTAAAGTAAACACATAATTTAAAATGCATTGTGTCTACTCAGTGACTGTCGCGCAGTGCGATGTAGCGTATTATTTCGTACGTCGCTGTCGGTACCGTGGTCGACTTGGTGGGGGAACCGGTTGCGTCATATGACCGAAACCTACGAAAACACGACGCCGCCATCTACTGATTTCATAGATACACGATTTTTAAAAAGATGTTATCCCATTGAATTAAAAAAAAAAAATAAGGTAAAAGAATAGGTCAGTACCTACTTAAGCAGACGCCACACACACATTTTTTAAGGGGTTTTGTATAGGAAATTTCAAGGATATTTTTAGAAAAATTAAAATCTTATGATTAAAAAATATTTAAATAAATTTCAGAAGCAATTAAAAATAGTCCTATACCAATAACATATTTTTATTGTGAAGTATTCATAAATAACTATTAAAAACTAGGTAAAACGTTTTTTGGGAGATGCAAGTTTATGAGAAACTGAGTGATTTTAGCATTTGATGACCTTCATAAAAATTGAAACATTGTAAAATAATCTACATTTTTACATGAGCGATTTTCTATAAAATTATTAAAACTCAACTTATAAGACTTGGAATTTTATATTTTTAAGAGTCTTGTACTCGACTAACATTAATTTTATTAAAAATTGACCATGTAAATATTTACACCATCTTATGATCTTTAATTTTTTATAAAGGTTATTGTATGCCAAAATAATTCAGTTCTCTAGAAACGTGATTCTCCCGAAGCATATTTCATGCTCATAAACACGGCAGTGTATAGTGTCTTAATTTAATATAGTATTCTTTTTTTCTTTCAATAATAAATATCAATAAACGATTTTCTGTATAATAACGATATTTTAAATTTTTTGTAGAGATAATCATTGAATTAATTTAAGTAGGTTATTTAGAACTATTATGAACGATTTTGTGGGATTAAAAGTATTATTTCCTTGATTGTTTGACGTCAAAAATTTGGTAATCGATACATAGTTTTTTTCTTTTCAGTTTTAAATTAAAACGTAGAAAGTGAAAAGTTTTAAGGCTAATGACTTACGCGGATATGGTTACGAACTTGGAGAAACAATGTTTAAACGTATATGATTCTATTTTATATTGTTAAATTTGACAGATGAAAGTTATATGTAAAAAAATGTCAGTGTTGTATAACATGAAAAAGTATAGTAGTAGAGCAACTTGTTTAGAAAATAAATCGTTTTACGGCATGCAACTATAATAACATTTCCAAAAGTATGTCACATTTGTATGCGGATTCGTGCAAGTGTTAATAACAATTTCAAATACATCTTTATATTTTTAACAACATATCTAAATAAATATGTATATATAATAACGATATAAAATTTAAAATGTTTTTAAAATAAATTTAAGTACCTAGGTATAAATAAAAAACTATCAATACAATATTTAGTCGTCATCCAAACTTTTACTGTTTTTCACAGATATTTCACAAAATTATAAAAATTCCTAAAATCTATTGAGAATTCGCAAAAATGACCTTATAAAAATACCATCTGTTCTCAACTTTCAATTATGTAGAGGGGGTTATACGAAACTTTCAAGAAACTTTAACAGTTCCAAAATATATTTTCCGAAAAATAAAATATCCATCGTCGTAAAACCAATAGCGTCTGTCGCTCCTTTCAGAAACTAAAATCTTATATGACTTACTAGGGAGGCCTTTTATTTGCTATTATTTAATATCGTTATTTCACCACTTACGTGACCGTTTTATAAAAGATATAACAAAAGGACCCTTTTTAAACAAAATATGCTCATCTTTTGTCTTTCGTACCAATTGTGTCCTGCATATTATGCAATGATAGGCTTTTGATACACATTTAAATTCGATCGAATATATAAGTAGGTATATAATGAGCATGGATGGGTATCAACTAGTTAATAAGACAAAGTTAAGTTAGTGTTCATTTATTAACTTAACTAGTTAAATTTGTAATCTTTAAGTTTATCAGATTATTTATCTAAGATATTTATGAATAAGTTATTATCTAGGTAGTTAATACTTTTTATAGAAAGTTGAGTTAAGTAAATAAATTTTTTTTAAATATATTTTATGATGATATGCGTATTTTTGTTTTCATTTTTGTATAGGTACCTATAGTATATATAATATGTAGTATATAATATACACTAGACGTCATATTATAGCGTACCATAAACCTAATGGTTTATTTATCAATAGTTATAGGTGTTAATCGTATAATTAATAAATACATACTAAAATATATTATCACTTAACCTTAAAATAATAGCAATAATATAATAAGTTTTAATACACATAAAATGACATCATCAAATGACACATCTACAAAAATGAGTAGTTATTCTATTTCTGTGCTTCATACAGAATTTGTATTTAGTTAAATAAAATAGTCAATAAAGAATTATTATTTGAATACTAGATTTAAAAATAATAGATTCAATAAATGGTAAAAAAAATTCAACTTATTATTTTTTTGGATTCACTGAGATAAGTTAACTAAAATTTGATTTTATCTTTTAACTATTCAAAAAACTATACTTATACACTTAACTTTATCTAATTAATTTTTTATTAAATTTGCCCATCTTTGATAATGAGTAATAATATTAATTCAAATATGTTCTAGAAATATTAAAATTACTTAAATTTCATTATTAATAAAATAAACAAAATGTACATACATTCTCTAACCCATTGGAAACTCACTGTATAAAATTGTTCTTTTGTAATTCCTAAAGGTTTTTGCAAATCCTAAAAATGTTTGTCAAAATAACACGATCTTGACAAATTTAACTATACTTCAGTGTATTTATTTCAGTAATTAAAATTCTAAACAGTGTTACTTTGATTTGCATAAGTTGGAGTATTTTTTTAATAATAAATAATAATGTTTAGAATATAAAATATAAAAGTAAAAACACTTTGCTCGTTGGATAGGTTACTGGTGGTGGATATATTGAATTTGAAAGCAATGATAAATCATTTCTTTCTAAAAGGACGATTCTAAGCGAATCTTAAGTGAATAATACTTGACAATTATACTGCAGATTATAATAATAATAATATATACGGGTATATAATAATAATATATAATATAATGATTAAAAAAAGTTTAAAAAAGTAAAAAAAATGAATTGGTTGTATAGGGATTCGAATCCAGGACACCTCGATTTGATATAACTTTTAAACCAAGTCTGACCGCCAAATTCTAACTTCACCATAGAATGCCAAATATAGAATTTTACTGTATAGTAGAAAAGTTATACCTATTATGAATTAAATGTCTCAAAATTGAAAATTACTTTAAGTAGCCTAAATGTGAGTAAAAATTTTCAAAAATCGTTTTGCCTTCATAATGTACGTATATACGTTTTTTTTTAAATTTCAAGTTTATAGATCCATTATTTTCCCAAAATTCGAACACATTTCATATCGAAATGTCGAAAAACTTTAACCGAATTTTAAAATGTTTGTTATGTAGCTAGAATGACATATTTTGAACACTGTAATTACTTTTCAGATCTTTATAACTAAAATTAAGACTATTGTGAGGTAAATGTCTTGAATTTTAATATTGATATAAATAGTCTAATAAGTAAAAATTGTTGAAAAATGTATTGTATAAATATTTTACGTATATATAAGTTAGTGGTGAAATTTTCATGACCTATAGCATTAATATTTTTTTTTTAAATTTTAAAAGTTATAAAAAATTTCTTCTCAATCGTGTTTTCCGATTTTATGCTAATTGTTTGATAGTTTTTTCTTATGCGTTTATTGACAAAATTAAAAAATCGAAAATTACCTTTTTAAAGTACCAACTAGATGCAATTTGCTACTACAAAATAGTGCTACATGTAATGATTGAAGCATGTCTTTTTATATAGATTTTTTGAGTACAGACATAAATAATAAATAAGTAAAAACACATCACTGTAAAACGTAATCTAAAATCCAGAAATCTAGAATCTAAAATATAATCCAACTAATATAAGGTAATTATTGTTGAAAAATTCCTGTTTTATTTCTTAAATCCGGACTAAATTCCTCAGTCATAAATTTTTTTTTTACATTGTTCGACCGCTGGAATGATTTATGAATGTATTTATGTGTATGATGTATAATGTGTATAAATATAAAATATGCTATAAATGTATGATTTCACATAAATATTAACGACTAAACACACAAAAAAAAATCTAAAATATGTTATTAAATCATTTCCAAATTTAAAATAATGTATTAGGGCTACAAAATAATTATTATTCAAAAATATTTTTAGTATACCTAATTATTCTAAAAATGTTTACAAATATTATAAGTAGGTATTGCAAAATATTTTTAAATATTAATATCAAATAAACCAAACATTTTCTAATAACCTTATTAGAATATTACTTTCTTTTTTCCAAATATATTAAATAGGAAGGAGCATATTATTTTTTCCTGTATTGTCATGCTCACTATTACCTACTATTCTTACAATTAACAAAGATAAATGTCGAAGATAAATATTACCAGGAAATATATCCTAAAATATTTGTAGGTATATACAAAATACAAGTCTTGAATTTTATTATTAATATCCGTTAGAAATTAGTTTAATTTTTAATTTTGTTTTCACATTTTTCACCCTAGGTAAACTTGTTTATATTTCTAGCTGTGTCCATTTTAGTATTGGCGTATATATGATTTTTACTACGATGAAAAGTAAGGTAAATCCATGGATTCCAGGTGTTCTTTAAAATATTATTTCATAAGATTCAGAATCAAAATTGCGATAAATAAGAACTGATCGCCTGTATGGAAATGTCGACATTCAATATGCCTAAGAAATATGAGCTCAATGCATTTCAAACTAATGGTAAATTCACGAATAATTTCCATTAATTTTTTACTGACTAAACACTTTATAAACACAAAGCTTGATTGTAAAGGCTAATTATATTTATATTGGGTTAAATGAAAAACAATATAAAAAAAGAAGTACCTACTTCACATCAGGGTTAAAAATGTGTCTAAAGATTAAAATGTGAGCAACGTATAAATATATACGCATGTAAATATTTAATATAAAAGTTTTTGTGTAGTTCAGTTTTTGGTAGTTCGTATGTTTGTTATTAATAATGATTTATTTTTCATTATATAAGTTTATAGGTATATGAATAAAATAAATTATCTGATATTTTTCAAAACAATATTAAAGATTTGTCAATCATATTTTGCTTAATTTATTTATAATATTAATTAACTAGAATCTTAAACTGTAATAAACCACAACTATTTGCTATTTCAATAGGACTATATGGGAAATAATAACTTTTTAATTTTACACATATTACTATCTTTACCTATCTAAAACATATATACCTATAATTATTCAAAACTGAAAAAAATAATAAATAAATATTTATTTAAATTTTATTGGTAAAACTACGTAAAAAAAACTTTTACTTATGAATATTAAGGATAAGTGTTATCAGATATTTGAATTAAATTTTACAAAACTTGTATTTTATATTGTTTACGCAGTTATAGGAATTATAGAACTATTACAAATTAAAATTTAACTATGTATATGTATATATATATATATATATATATATTATACAGTATATAACTTTCAATAACATGTTTGTAATTTTTACTAACTATACGTTATAATATATGCATAAGTATAATGTGATTCAATATCAAGTATAGTCAATTCAAAAATACCGAGTTCAAAAGCATAAAAGTTGTATTGTATTTTTTTGTTCCGATGGATTTAGGCCAATAATAATGGTGGATTGTTGAAAAACAGAAAATAATAAAATGTTTTGATTGATGATATTAAATATTACAGCCGTTTCCTTGTTAAGATATATAGTCCTAGATTACCGATCGATAACCCTGACACGTTCCAAAACACACGTAAACCATGGCGATTTGTAGTTTTCGTACCTATAATATTATATTTACATAGGTATGTACATGTATCAGTACTTTTTGTGATTAAGTACGACTGTATGAGTTGGTGCCTATGCTATATCTATAAAGTCTATAAAATACCGACATTATAATGGTCGTAGAGAAAACATTGATTAGTCCGAAATTAAAATATGGGTCTTATACGTTGTCCTTGAATGCGTGATAGAAATATTTGAAATGTCATCATTATTGTACGAATATATATATATATAATAATATAGAAAACCAGAGATATGTTTGAAATTGAAAAACAAACAAAACAAACAAATTGAATTCCATAAAACATAAGTATATTACGAAAATATTTATTTATTCCTGTCATAAATTCAACGGGAAAATAATATACTCGTGGGTGTTATGGTTTATCCTCTTACAATGGTCGGTATGCATATTATTAAACATAATAAGTGCCGATAAATATATAGCGAACTTATGTATAAAATATTGTGTTCTACACTTGTGTAACGCGTTCGGGTTTTTAGAATATATGTCTATAAAAAATAAAAACAGAATGCAACATTCTAATAATATGTACCTACTATGGTTACGATACTTCAAAGAAAATTTCGAATATAAATAGGAAAATACCATAGTTGCCGGTATTGTATTATTTTCGATTCGTGAACAAATTTTTTTAGACAAGTACAAAAACCAAAAAAAATCAATATAGGTACAGATATCGTCACCTGAGAATGAAAAGGTTCTATGTGTCGTAGTTACAAATTGTTCAGGGAACACATTTTAAACTTAAAATAATTTTTTTTTTGTATTTCTGATGGTTTAATTTATCTTATCACTAGCTTATATTAAAATGAAAGTTGTTAACCTTAATTTTGTTAAGTTTCAAACATTTTTATCAAATAAATAATATATTTAATTGAATTTGAAAAAAAAAAAAAAGTAAAAGTGAAATATTGATGACTGAAAAGGTTCTACACATGGAACTTTTTCATAAAGAATACACCGATTTAGAACCTTTTCGAAGTTAATACATCAATTTAGGACCTTATTTGAGGGAAACTCGTAAAATGAGTGTTACCAACACAAATATTAGTTAGGCAGGTAACATGACTCGCGGCGGTTTATCTTGACCATTTTCAACAATTCGACCGTAACGTTTTTAAAATTTCATGGGTTTGACGATATGCTATTGTAGTATATTATATTCGAGCCCATTCAATAGTTAAACGTTTTTCTAGACTTGCACAACCAGCGGAGGTGGTAGATATGCAGCTTCAAACTTGTATTTTTCTAAACAAACGCTTTCTTAGTGTGACGTCAGCCAGTGGATTATACCTGTAATTCGTTATTAGTTAGGTATTTTTACATAACGTTCAGATATTATAGTCGCAGTTGCAGAATCGTTTTCTCATCTGGTTCCGTTTCGGTTCTTTAAAAAATAATAATATTTTGGTCAGTGGCGCAGGAACTATTTTCAATACTTTGGGAACAAACATGTAAGGCATATAAAGCTTATATATATTTTTAGTATGATATACATAAAAACTCTCATTAATATATTATTTAAATATATAAGTATATAATAATTATATGTAATGTCTAAGAAAGTGTGAAACCAGTTAAACATAAAAATATATGTGAAAAATATAATACCTTCATAGGGTTTTTCTTTATAAGCTTATATAGGATATATATTATGTATATTATATATTATTATTATTTCATATATATTTAAATTATATAATGTAGTATGTATATCATTTATTGAAAATGCGTATGTATAATATGTATATAAATATATACTATATATATTATATAGGTTATGGTAACATTTATACAAGTTTTTACGAAGTTAATAATTAATAAAAAGGAATAACTACAAACAATAATTTGTATAACTACTTGATGACTGACACATGTACAATTAATAACTAATCTTGATGGTACCTACATCTTTGGAACACTGCAGGCCAGTAGCTAGGGTATAAGCAAGTGATGCGTCACTTTAGGGCGGCAAAATTAAAAAATATGAATATCGACAACAGACCTTTTTTTTTTTTTGCTAATCATTGTTAGGCACGTGACGATCAGCGTTAATTTCCCGTACTTCCGACTAAAGTACGAGGTAAACCATTCAGACCCGATGGCGAAAAAACCACCAGTGAGACAAAGCACACTGATGGAATGAACAGCTTAAAAATATTCAGTTATAAAGACAAAAATTAATCATCATAAAGTCATAACATAAAAAAATTTCTAGGTAATTTCAAATTTTCAAAAAACCGTTAGGAACTCAAAAGAACCAATATTTTTCTGGTTCTGGCTTAAGTTCGATGAAATATTAAATATAGGTTCCAATTTCAGTTACGGTACTTGAAATACCTCAAGGAACCGGTTCCAGAACTGATTCTTTTGGGTTCGGTTTCAGTTTGTGTATTCGAGTACTGAAGCCAGACAATAATTTACTTAACAACCCTGCTTATGAACATTTTATCAATATTATCACGGTTATTATCACGAAACCAATAACCGTGGTTATAACACTAGAGTGGAGGATTTTATTGCTTCTTGGGAAATGCTACTTTAAAAACCTAAAAATACTGTACAAATATTCATGATAAAATAACTAGTATTTATCATTTTGAAATTGAATAAGTAATTTTATAAAATTAATACATTCAAACTAAAAGTTATATAAGTGTGTAAATTTAACGTTAAAACATTAATTTTATATTATGTAACCTAGAGGAAACCTTATCTTTACTATATTTTAATTAGAAGAGCCAATCTAACCTGCAATAACCATAAAACATCAGGATACGGGATGTAGTATTCCGCAGATATTTTGATCCCATTAGGGACATATTGTTTGATTTCGGGGATTTGTTGTTCCTTTTCCAAAAAAATCAATAAAGGAACAAATAATCACAAAACGGAATAAAATGTCACCGATGGGATCAAAATTTTCTATAGAGATATTTTGTTCCATTTTTAAATATGTTGTTTCATTTAGAAATTATTGTTACTTTATTTATTTTTTGAAAAGGAACAAAATTTCCCATTGTGAATTTATTTTTGATATAATTGAAATATCTTCAAAAAATAAAAAAACATATTTCTAAAAGAGAACAAAATATCTTAATTTTAACAAAATATCCCTACAGAATCTAATATCATCTTAGAATAACTTCAAATAGTCAATCGATATACATAATTATAAATAAATGATAATAATATATATATAATCAAATAAATAACTTCTTAAAATGTATGTGATTGCAATGATCAAACAAATATTATACGAGTATTATATAATATAATAGGTAATTTTGTAGCTTTTTAATTCTTCTGAGTCTTTTGATCTACCATAATTTGATCGAATGTGATATTCCAAAATGATAAAATATTTTTATATTCAATTTTAAAATATTTGATGTATAATGATTTAACTTACATTATATAAAAAAAATATTTTTATCAATTTTTTGTTGTCTTTTTTTCCATAAAAGTCATATTAGTTTGAAAAATTATTTTTTGTGCTATGTATATTTTAAAGCAGTTTAAAATATGTTAATCTACATTGTAAACTTGCAACATTCGCAAAATTAGCGTAAGCTGTATCTCGGTGAAATATTAAATATAAAATATTTTTTCTTCGGCTTGTATATCGAACATCTTTGAAACTCTATTTGTATTTATTATTTATTACCATTGCAAATAGTGTATTGAAATGGCATTTATAAAGAATAATACATATATGCATAATATAAAATTTAATGGGAAAACCAGTCACTAAAAATGTTAGTAATATATAGCATTAATGATTACAGTTTTTTTTTTCAAGTTGATATGACCAAGTTCCTATCAGCTTATAAAAATATAATCGAAAAAAATACATAATTCTTTTGAATTAATATTTTTTATAAACTGCCTATTTAAAAATAACCTTTTTTTTAAAAAAATAAAAACCTATCGGTTAAACATATTTTGATAAATTTAAAATATTGACATAATAACGAGAAGAAATACATATATGAATATATTTTAGACTTATTAAATTATTAATTAAGAACATATTTTAAGAAGTGCGTAAAAATTGAATTGCAGTTAAATGTGTTATGATATATTATATTATATAATATTATAATATATTATATTATTGTTATGATTTTTTTCAATAGGTTGTTGTTTCAGATAATAAGTATTAGATATTTGAAGTAATATAAAATAGAAATATTTTAAACATTATTTAAACTTGTCTGGGATAAAAAGGCAAATTTCATGGTTATTTGATATTGTATTTAAACAATATTTAATGATCATGTACCTAACTGTTTAAATTTTAAACTGTTCGAGTTTATTTACATACCTACTGATTTAGTTTTATTTTGTTTTAATCACCTATATATTTACTTGGTGGTATTCAAATAAATTATTGAAATGTAATTATAATTATATTAATGATTATTTTTTAATTTTTAAAAAATATAACCTATAAAAATAATGTAGAATTTTCCAAAAATATTTACAAAATTATCATGTTAATATAGTACTTTTGAAAAAAATTAATCAAAAATCTTTTGTATAACCTAAGTTATAGCGACTAGTCTTTCAAATAAATCTCATTAGTACACTTGCAATATAGCCATATAAATTATAGGTATCCTATCGTATCCGTATGTATATTATAGTTGATACCTACAACAAATTTACTACATCAAGTAAATTCTATACCCAGAGAATCGATACTACCACGTTTTATTTATTTTTGTCAATTGTAAAAATGTCAATAAAAGTTATTACATTTTCGTTTTTTAGCTTTGTTTCCAACCATCTACAAAATTTAGATTTAAACCATAAACCACAAATTTCATTATCACGAGTACGACGCATGTAAAAACTGTATTTTCATTATACTCGTGATTGAACCCTTTATATATAAATCATATTATTAATACGGTAACATGATTTGATATTGAACCAAAATTATATTTATACAAGACGATTTGTTGACAATGATAACTTACTATTTTAACCGAAGTAAAAATATTGATGCAAAATAATAAATTCAACGGATAATTTATGCAATAATACACATTATATATTTATATAGTTCTATCCCAACAAAAACACTCCGTCAACTCCTTGTAAAAAAACGCTATGTGAAAAAAACTGCTTTAAAATAAGTGATATGAGGTAGAATCTAAGTAAATGGTCTAATGTGTAACATTTGTGCAATAGTGACTAATCCTAATTTAATATGAATTAATTATTTATATTTATTTATTTTACAAATTATTTTACCTGAAATTATTCCAATGATTATGTATTATATTATAATTATCCAATTATGATTATATTATATACTTAATGCGTAATGTAGCTAAAAAAATATATATATATATATATTTAAAAAAATGCACAATACAAACAAAAAGAAAAATAAATTTTAATAATAATAAAGGAAAACGATCTATAAATACGGTCCCAAGGGATTCGGTTGACTTTATTTTTGAGGTTTTATAATAAACATCAGCTGTCATGTCTAACACAATATTCTGAAATACCTTGGCATTTTAATAGTATACAACCAAAAACAAAGATGTCAAAATATATAAAATACATTTTGGACCTAGTGTGTGAATATACTAGATTTGACAAAGTCTAGAGATGTTTTATCTGTGGTAACTATAGATTCTAGAATCCTAGAAGTAGTGTAGTGAATATATTATACGTGTTAGTCCATTATATGTATAATAATTATATATAATATACAATATATTACATATATTTATTATTTATATATTTATATTTATATATATATATTGTATTGTATACACTAATTTTCATGACGAACATCAAAAAATATAGAAAAAGAAAGAATATAATATATTAATATACCGTATATAATAAATTACTTGATACCTGCAGGTTATATTGTTCAAATATAATATATATAGTAACTGGGACCACGAAGCTTAATTTGAAATTAACACAAACTAGACCCTTGGGGATCAGAAACTATTGATACCACAGTTACGCTTAACCAAAGGACGGTTAGAAATATTATTTTACTTACAGGTAGAGATTACAAATATTGCCTGGGACCTCATGCCCACACGTAGTCTTGAAAGTCGAAAATTAATTTTTTCTATAGACGCCTTTGAACGTATTTACTATTTACTAAGCTTTTTACCTTTTCTTTTACTAAGCCAATGACAAAATGATCAGTGTTGCACCACTACTTATATGTAGCCAAAAGGTGGATAAGATATTTTTAATATGTGATTTGCAATAGCTAGTAACTTATATGTAAGTTAAATCTTGCTTTTTATCACTTTCGAGTGCTCAATAACTAAATCTTCGATTCATATATTCAACTAAAAAACGCCCCGAGATATTGTATAGTACTATCGGAAAAAAAGATCGGATGATATTTCCTATACAGTGTACTATAGCATTTACTGAAACCAAGTGCACATAATAATTTCTTTGACATACAATCTATTAATTCTTGATTTAGTATAATAATAATAATAATACATTTGTTGATTTTTATATCCTGGATGGCTAATGATAAATGTCCTAACCAATATCCCCAATAACTTTAGATTCCTTAGCCATTTCTTTCTTCAATTAGACCGAAAAGTTTAATTTAATTGGTCCTTCACCCAGGAAACTTTAGCTAATTGTACTCGTATGTAGGTTGATTCTGCACAACTTTCTCGAATTTCAATTCATTCCTTTCCTAACCTCTCCAACTCTCATTCTTTCCAATGCATTATGCACAATAAATTATGATTTAAATTATTCATTATACACTAAGACGTATTGAATGTTTTGGTTACCTAGAACACAAACATTTTGAAAACTCTGGAGTAAAATTGATTATAATTTTATACACTTTATATTATCATTGTTGACTGTTGAGTCCGTCCGTATATATACAGGTATCTGTCTATCTGTTCGTTTGTCCGTGATTACTAGTACATTGTTACGAGTTTGTTAATATGTATATCAGGGATATAGATATTATTCATTTTATAATATTTTTATTAAATAACTACAAGGAATATTGTTGATTTGGTTATTAGGGAAATAGATATTATGCGTTTTGTTTTGTTGATTTTTGCTTAAAATACATTTAGAAACAGGAAATTCAGTACACTCATTATAGTGGACTTTCCTAACTTGTTTATTTTAATAAACGAAATATAAATTATAATAATTACCACTAAATTAATTAATAAAATAGTAAACAATCTACATTAAAAAAAACAGTTATAACACGCATCTAAAGTCAAACGAGATTTTTCTCGGTAAATGCTTTGCTCCTTCTAAATTTCCTGTCGTCAGAAATACAAATATAGTCCTAGAATGCTTATTAGGTAATTCTTTATTTCCTTTATTACTTAGTACTTATTCTTTTGAAAAAAAAATAAACATTTTAAATCCTCGTTGGACTTATCCTCTGAATAATTTATTACATATGTATATTATAATATATAACATTATTAACTTCAGATATTCATCAAATATGTAATAAAAGTATTTAAAGCGTATAGTAAATATCACGTGAATCTAATAATGAATGAGTACGTCTTCGAAAATTATATCAATTTATAGCGTTATTTTGGAACAATTTAAAGTGTTTTAAGAACAAAATTAATATTGAAAGTTTTAAAATACAATTTACCTATTTATACTCAGTTTTCCATTTCATATTGCACATTTTACTTTTTGTGCTACGCGAACACTGCAGATGTATTGTTGTAGTACACATAATTTTAGGTCAGTAAGTACTTATAGAATAATATGGATATTACGTATGTGTACACAATATGTTGTGTACACGAGTGTATAATAAACCGTATTTTTTTGCAAGTTAGCTATTAGTGTAATTCGACTCTTTTGTTCGTCGTCGTAACAATTATTAAGCGCAAACAATAATCGCCAAACAGTGAACAACAAAAATCGTTAACCCTCAGTAAATTTTTATTTTATCTCCAAACACAGCCAATTTCGGTCGTTTATTCGAAAATTAAATAAAAACTTAAACGAATTTTACCCCGATCCGCACTATTAAATGCTCCCAACATATTGGAAATAATGAAGCTATACGCTACTAATCATAAAAATTACTATAAGGGCACATCATGTAGATAGATACCCAAAATTATTATCATTAAGTGTATATTTTGAATGTTGACAATATTAAATAATAATATAATATCAAGTAAACGACATGAGTTTACACATATTATCTACTGCTATTATTTATTTATTCATAATAATGTCTTATTGTGACAATTGAATGAAACTCGTTAATAATCCTATCACAAAAATTACAATTTAATTAACATAAAGTATAAAACAGTATAATGATATCGAAAAATAATGCACATCGTTAAAAATTACTTTTACAATACAGGTCAAGTGGTAATTTAAATTAATATTATACGAAATGTCCGTGTTACGGATTTTACTAATTAATGAAAATACTACAAATATAATAATTATATATTATTAAAAACATAAAGTAATAATGAGTGTATCAATATTAGTTTATCAAAATTCGAAAACGCATATTTTACGGAAAACATAATTCTAAATTTAATATAGTCGAAAACACCATAAAAGAATTCACCATGAAAATATCGTCACTCATTAATACGAGTATATAAATTATATATGAATAGAGGATAAATAAAATGTACGAAATATTTTTACGTGACTGAATTTCAGCATTTCCACGTTCGAATTAATGATAGATAAATGGCTATTTTGATAATTTTTGGTTATAAAAGTGTAATGTTTTATTGAATTTATTGAACTGTTGTAGAGTATTAGGTGAGTAACGTTAAATTAGAATATACTTACTTATTACTGCTAAAAGTAATACTGAAATAAAAAACGTATACATAACTTTCTAAAAGCATAACCCATTGCACTGTGTATATATTGTATTATGATTAATATAAAAAAATTTCAAATAATGCTATACGTAATTTATTGTACTAGTAGGTAAAATAAATATATAAGTATCAATTATGAAAATATCTCACTACACTAGATGAAAGTTCAAAGCATTTTATTATTAAATTGTATATGAATTTAGAATAAACGGTATTGCTAGAAAAAATGATTTAATGTTTGTTCCGTTGAAATCAGTTTGATATTTAATATATGTATGTATATACTAAATACCTGCTACCTAGTATATACTTTGTTATCAAATAATAATTGATTTTTAATTTTCAAATATAAATTTCGTAATTTAAACATTTTCGTCTTTCTGCTACTAAATAGAATCATTAATCGTTAACGATTCTTGAAATTAAATTGATCGTGTATATATATAAGTACGGCACACAATATATTTTTACGTCCCTATTTTTGTTATAAATTTATTTTAAATTATATCTAACTTACTCGGTTTAAACAATTTTTGAATGATATATTCACAAGTTTTATTACGTAGCATAGAAATTTAATTTAACATTTGATTTTCATATACATATTGTTAGTTAATAATTAATAGTAATATATTTATAAACCCAATTAGTGTGTTAAAGGAATATGAAAAACAATACAAAATACTATATTGTCTATCTTAAGTCTTATATTTCAACATTATTTTTTATGTTTTATTAACTATTTGTTTGATGGTAATAATAAATATTTTTCCATATACCTAATACATTTATAGTTAATAGATTGAAAATTGAATAAATACTATATAGGTACTTTATTTACAAGAATTTGTGTAATTACAAATACTCTTATTTACACTTCTGAATACAATTTCTTATAATAAATTTCAATTAATAAATTGCATTCAATCAAAATTATTTTTTTAGTATTTTTGTGTAGTATAATTTTAATTTACTCTATCATTTAATTTGATATTATTTTACAGTATGATGAATTGACAGACGGAGTTACGGAGATTTATATATAATATGTGGGTAATGGGTATAAGTGTAATAAAGTCGATAAAAATTATAACCACTGCACGCGAATAATAATAATCACCCATGTGAAATAGGTATGTCTTAAAATAATAATTGTAATATCATCGGAAATACAACGGAACATCGAGACTCAATTGACACGGGTTTGTTAATTGTTTCGTCTTATAATAATTTTATTATTAGGTATATTATATTATAAACGAATATTTAATAATAAATTATATTAAATAACACTATGCGTAACACGGTATCGTAAATATATGAAAAATGTTGGTAAAAATAATCATTAATTTTCAAATATTGCAAAAACTAAAATTAAAATTTTTGTGATAATCTTAATATTTATTATATTATTACATCAAATAATTGAAAGTTTATAGTTAAGTGATAGAGAGATTTTAACACCTATAAAAAAATATAATTTAAATAATACGACTGTTTTCAAAATAAATTTAAAGTCGTACAAATGTATAAAAGTATTTGTATTTAATTACATAGCAAGCATTTTTGTTTGTTCTTAAATACTTTTTTAAAAAAGTATTTGAAGTACGTCTTAAATACTTTTTATATTAATGTATTTGTATGTCTATTTAAATACAATTTTAAAAGCAGTTTTTACAAGACTGATTGCTTATAATTCTATACAAATAAGCCTCAAACAAACGTTTAAATACCTATATTATTTTCTTTTATGGATCAAAGCTGCAGAGAATAATTTTTCGAATGGGATTATTTAGCATTAATTTCATATATAAAACATCATAATATAAACTGACTTTTGTATACTTATAAAATAAATAGATACACATATGTTCATGTTATTATTAAAGTTATAGTTTTCTTAAGAGGATTAAGAGAATTTAGACATAATTTGTTTTTTTATTTGTATTTCTAAATTTGATAAACTGTATTAAAATACGAGTTGAACTAGGATTATTATAAAACTTACTAAGTTAAATTTCCTACATTAGATGTCTATAATTATATTTTTTAAATATTATGAATACATATTTAAAATATAATTCCATTTATGGTCAACATCTTCAAAACTATAAATATTGAAAGAAACACTTCATGTATTACTATACAAATTTGTTTTCATTCTAAGTATTCATAATTGAATAATATTAAATTATATTATAATTATATAACTATATTAATATTATTTATAATTACTAATACATTAAAACTATATTATATATATATATATATATATATTGAAAAACTCAAATATACGAGGTACTAATTGAACCTAAATTATAGAAATGTAATATTATTATATAACCATTATTTACTTTACTATACTTTTAAAATCACCTCAGTTATGATTACATAAGAAGGATAGGTACCTACTTAAGAAAAAGAAAAAAAACATGATTTTTACATGATGATCTTCTTTTGAGTTTTTGACTGATAACATAAAAATATATTTGGTTTTATCACGTTAATATCCCCATAATATTGAAAATTGGCACAAACTTTTTGAATATAATTTAAATATTTACGTATATGAAATTATAATAACAAATATATTTTTTTACTCGAGTTGTATTTTTCCCTCTTTCAGTTTTTAAAATTATGATATTAGGATATTAATAATATCATCATATATACCTACCAAATTCTCAAATATTCCAACAGTGAAATGTTTAACTTGAAATATAAATGAAAAAAATTATAATAGCAATCATAATAAAAATGTTTATCGAGCTATAAATTAAAATGAAATTAAGTATACCGTTATTGATATAAAAAAAAACTCTTAAATGCAAACTTTATAAAAAAATGAGGTTTTAGTTTTATCTACTGGATTTAAAATAAAATGCAGTCGAAACGTAAGAAAATCTATAATACTATTTTCTAAGTTCTGTCTTTTTGTAGTATAAATGAAAAATAATATAATACTAAATCTCGTAAGTACAATATTTTTGTATTTAAAATACTCCAAAGACAAATAAAAATGTAGTAAACGTTGCATTAGAAGTATCGACTTTAAAATACAATAGTAAGTAATATTAGTACCTTACCTAATAGTAGTTATGTTAATACACTATAAATCCTATGAGTAACACGAGAGTTTTTTTGTACAATAATATATTTTAAACGAACGTTTTATAATATTATTCTAAAATATTAATTTGTAGCATTATACAATAAGTATGGAGCAAAACATCAGGTCATAAAATTTTTTGTATAATGTAATGTTGTCAAATAATTTAAAATATACCTATTTTTAATTGTAATGATTAGATATTTTATTTTAAATGTATAGTATACATTAGTATTATATGTTATATTTTAATATGAAAATTTTTTTAAATAAAAGTGTTCTTCAAAATGTCGAGTATCTTATTTAGATAATTCTTTTTTAGTACGTAAAAAACCATGATTTTGCAAATAAAATGATTTTTCACATCAACGAAGATATATTTCAGTGTAAAGGAGATTTAACAGTGATGTATTTTTATTTAAGTAAGTAATCAGAAATAGTTACGAATTGAGTTTATAGGCATAGACAAACATATAATTTACTATATAGGTATACCTATTATACGAATAAATTATAAAATACTTTACCAGAGTATTGTTAAAATAACGGTTTTATACAATATCAAACCAGTTATTTTAGCCAATTCTATATTATAATACTACAATTTTATTGTAAATATAATATACAACAATTAAATACAGTATTTAATGATTATATGATCTGTAATATTTATATAAGTATTTGATTAAATTTTAGACAATTTTAATTTGATTTTTGGTTTTGAAGAGGCTTAAATGAAAATAGTAACCTATTTAGTATTTTTTAGGATATTTGAACATTTGAAAAGATTAGGCAACGAAAAAAATATTCACAAACGATAAAAATAAGGTAAAATTCATACTTTACATATTATTATTAAACAGCTTATCTGATAATTGATTTTTAATAACTCAAACGAATAACGAAAACGCCGTTACACTCAAACGAATATTTTAATATTATAAAAATATAAGTTTGAGACGTCTATCCATATATTGATCAAATGCATTATCAAGAATCTAATTATTCTTAGTTAATTATTTTACTTTCAAGATTACAAATTTATTGTACGTACGCAGATTTTAAGTAAAATGTTTGGTTTATAATTTAATTCTCATTAAGTGTTTTTAATTACTTATAAAACTTAATGAACTTTTCAGAACGAAAAAAATGGAATTAAAGAGGTGGTGCGAATTGTATCATTGTTTTATACATACATTATGATTACTTAATAATAAACTTTTATACTATATCATAACAAATTAAAAACTGTATGTCTAATGTATTTTAATAATTTAACGTCAGAAAAGTTTAATATGAATCATTTGGATTAAAAATACAGGGTCAATGCCTATACGAATAATAAATGGAACGACTTGGAAACTTTTCATAAGCACTTATTAGTGTTGTTGAACGTTGGTTATTTATTCAAAATAAAACGAGGGTGAAAATCTATTGTGTTCGAAATTGAGTGATTGTTAAGAAAAAATATAAAGTAAGCAGAGTAACATACACTGTTAGAATATACACTATTGTTGTATATGACAGTATCTACCACAAATAACTTTGTAAAAATAATAAATATTTTTTAAAAAGAGTGCTCCGTTTAAATAAAATATAACACATTCGCTTTCACACCGAAGTATTTTATTAAATTCATATTGTATGTTATGCATCTAAAGTATGAAAATATTCATGTTCCATTAAATACATAATTATAGGTAGCTAATCCTAAATATTTAGTGCCGATTTTTTATATTTAATAATATACCTAACCTAAAAAAAAATGGCTCTTAAACAAAGCCGAAATCTCATACTGTATTAATTAAATTATATGCTTTTGTTTAAATTTTATTTTCAAAATGTTTGAGTACAATTTTTAAAATTGAATTTTTTGTGGTAAAATTACGAGTCATTAAGAGGCTCATTTTGCCTTCCTACTCTATTGAAAACATGTTTTTTTTTTTAAAGCCTAAAACAATAAAAACTGGATTATTGTAATGTTAAAATTATTATGGACACACTTTTTACCAATATTAGTTTGCACTCTTCCTTGAAAATAGTTATGATATGCCCTTGAACGTAAGATCATATACATATAATATGCATATATAAATGTGTGTGTGTATCGTGCAATTCTTCTGTATCAACGCTATTATGTCCTACTAAATTCTGTCTTATTTTGATCAAATTCATGAAAGTTCGTTCTTTCGAATAATTTCCAGTACTTACAACTTGATTTGTTTTTATCTCTATCTGACTTATTTTACATAGTTTGTACTTACAAAAAAACAAATTTCCAAACCCATTCACAATCTACTATATAGTAAAAACAATGGTCGAATCTTTTCAATTAAAAAATTTCAATTAATTTTATTATCTCAAAAAATCGTGATAAATACATCGCTAAGCTATAGAACTACTGTAAAATATAGTACATTTGGGTAATCTGTTTCTATTTATTTAAAAAAATTTAAAACCAACAATGCTGTAGTGAGATATTACACATAGTTTTAGATTTTTTTTAATTGTCCATTTGGGGTCCACTTAAAACTTGTTCACGGGCCGGATGTGGGCTGTAATTTGAAGAACCTTGTTCAAGACGTTTATTTTAATAAGCCGTACCTTTTTAATATCGAGGTTAAATATTTAACTTTAAAGTGATTAGTTTTTTCTACTAATGTATAAATAATTAAAAAATAATTTTACGTGATGTTTTTCCCTTAATAGTATAACGTTTTGTCAACATTATCCATTCTTCGATTGCGTACCTACACCAGATTTAATTTATCCCTGGCATAAACTAATACTTATCACTATCTTTGTACATTTTATTTAAATTTTCGTTACTTTGAGTATTTCGTCCATTTCGTCAATTGCACATTGTATATCACCCTCACTCTCTGCAGATATCATAATTATATTCCAACATCGTTTAAAACTTGTCATAGATACAATTTATTCTCAAAATACAAGTTTAATTAAGTACTTACTTAATACTAATACTAAATTTTTAGTTAATTTAATACTAATTAATTACTTACTTAATTACTAACCGACTACTTTAAATTTTAAAAGTAAAAGGAGAACAAAATTGGCTTTAAAAACATTCTACTCATGACAATTTTTTATTGTAAATAATTTTCATTTCAAAGTTACCTACATCGTATCATTTTAAAAACTTTTTTGTCCGAACTTAGTGAACAGGATAAATATGAAAATACTGTAGTTATTGGGTCAAAAAATGTATAGGTATTTATTACTAAAAAAATCTATGATAGTTTATTTTATTTTCTTAATAATGTAAAGCTAATTTCTTAAGCTGCATTCCCACGATTGGTGTACTCGACAATATTCGATATTTGTGTATACATGAGCGGGGACGATCTATTTGACCCGCACATTGGATACTGCGATTAATTGATATTACCTAAATGATTCGTATATTATACTCGTAGGTATACGAGTCGTCAGAACTCCGCTTTACGATCAAAACCATTTTGGGCGAAGCTATAGTAGTGTACTATTATTTTCCAATTAACAAATATTTTCTGTTATTTTTTGAGTAGGTAGTATTTATTTTCACTTAAGAAAACTACTGAGAAAATAAAAAGATTATTTTTTTAAAAATGCCTGCAACTACAATAAATATCCTTTAGGATTGGTTTTTACAAATCATTGTAAAACCAATAAATTCCCCACTTCACTGATAACTTAAAAAAGTATATTTAAAAAAAAAATACATTCTTGGTTGAACTCGTAGTTTACAATATAAAAATGTTTTAAAAATTTGCATTGTGTCAAAATTATTTCTATTTACGACAATCAGAAAACCAAATGCAGTTGCTGTAATGCTACAGTCTATCATAAACTCGAAATCGTATGTCATATATATGCCAGTGTTGCAAATAGGAATCGAACAAAATATATATTTATAATATACGTTTAAACAGCGTTCTATCGTGAAATGCTTTTAGAGATGAGAGACATATTTACTATTACGTGGTAACCGGTACACACAAGTATTTACCACATATACCTACCTATATACTTAAGATAGTATAACGTAATACCAGCTTTTAACGTTCGTCTATTAAGATTAAAGTGCTAGTCGGTGATGTTAAGTTTCATGTTAGGCCTACGACATTTTAACTTATTTTTTTTAGCTCATGTGATAAGTCGATCTGTTTTTTGTTTTAGTGCCTAGGGAATTAAAATTTAACAAGAAGACTATTGAAAAACATCGGTAAATTATGGTTGGCAGACAAGGGTAGTATTCAGAATTTATATGCATGTGTTTGTGCAAGACGTGTATACAATTATTTTTTTTTTTAAATATAAATCACCTTTTTTTTGGAAGAGCTTAGTGCTTACAGTATTTTTAATGATTAATTTTTTTAAACAAAATGCTAATGAAAATTATTAATTTTTAATTTTTTTTTTAAATAATTTAAAATAATATTTATAATACAAACGTATATAGATAAATAAAAGACACCAACAACGATATTGCAATGCAATATAAATTATAGTAATTACGGTTAAAGCAAGAAAAAAAATTATTGGTATAGTTAAAATTAACCAAAAGGTCAAAAATTAATTTTTAATACATATACAAAATATGTCTAAAAACTATATTATTATATTAACTTATATTTTTGTAATTCATCTTAAATGTGATAAAAAAAATTATAATTCAACTTCCACGCAGGCTCCAATTTTCAAAAGTCATCAATTTTCGTCTGTTGTCGATATTCATATTTTAACTTTGCAGCCTTAAAACGAAATTTTGCTGCTTTGATTTTTTGCATGTACCCTATCGGCAGGCCCACTCCCACAATATATAGTTCAGGTATTTGTGTTTATGTTCGACAAATTAGTTTTAATTGTCTTTGATAAAAATATATGTTTTTAAAAATTTCATTTATACACATACTTCAAGAGTAACATGGGAGTAAATAACTCAGAAAATGAGATTATTTAAAAAAATATTCTTATGTATTTGGTGTTCTCTTGTTTGTCTTAGTTTATGGTAAAAAAAAAAATATAATTAATATTTAGTTTTGAGGTCAGTAGACAGTAGGTATAAATATTATTATACAAATAAAATAGTAATGAAAGTGGCTATATTTGATAATTTTGATAACGTGTGGTTTAATATCCTTGCAATTATTTTCTTAAATATGTATTTCTCATTACCTATATATTTAATTATATGAAGAAATATATTTATATATACATATTTCTGATGTTTTCTGTCATTATATCGTTCTAAACCGATATTTTATCAATATTTTATTGATGGTAAGATATTATGTGAGTACTTAGGTCTATATTATAACTTTCGGTTTATAAAATAAAATCCTTCATTGTAAATTTAAAATGAATAATAAACCTAAAAAATAGCATAAATTATATAAAGTAAACTGAAATATGCAACTTTTGAATATAATATGACATACAAATCCAGTATATAAATTTAATAACTCCAATCAAAAATAATTAAGTAGGTATAGAGGATTATAGGACAAATTAAACAAGTGGAACCGTGAAAACGCACGAAAAATAACAAATTTATTATTATATAATAACCTCATTAAATATAGTTAATACCTATAGTATATGTAAATATACCCTATAGTATCCAAAATACATACAAATTAGTTTAATGAACTCCATTTTATATAATCTCTTTGTAAAAAACACAATAATCGAATTCATTTGTTATCGTCAAAATGATTATCTGAAATCTGATTTCCCTCTTAAAATTAAAAAAAAATTTACTCCATTTTACGTGTAATGAAATGGAATATCCTTAGTATTAAACGCAATAATATTGGAAGGTATTTAAAATTCTGACAATTGAAATCCCGACAATCAAAATCCCTTCATTTTAATTACATGCAATGCATTGCTGTGCATTTATAGTCCAATAATTTGACTCTTTGATAGTAGGTATATATGTAACGTGCAATAGTGTATAGATTAATTCGTTTGATGTTTAAATTGTCTATAACAATTAACGGGTTCCCTGCAAACACTAGTGATGTCCACTTTTCCAGAATATAACTTTTCGATAGTTTCTTATAGAGATTTTTTTTTTTACCTGTGCCCATATGTATGAACAAGATATGTACGATTATTGTTCACAGAGTAATTGAGTGATGGTAATGTCGTGAATGTTAATGATACAATCAGTATACCTAAAACGTATTTAATTTATAGCTACATGTATTACTGGGCGTGGTGTTTCACAACAAATCGAGGATATTTTCGATTTAAACTGTTTGGGTGAGTGAAGCGAGCGATCCGGTTCGATTTATAGGTGTAACCAAAAGAAATAGGTACACATAAAATGCATTTAACTTACAATATTACTAACTCTACGTGGTATTTCATAGCATATTGTCGTACTTCAAAAACGAATAAAATTAAAAGTAATATAAAAATGGGTGGTTAAAAGGGGGTAATTTATTCGGATTTGTAAGTAGACCTTACCCTTGTATATTCAGGGCGTATTATGTCGGGGAAGTGGGTTCGAAAAGTGTGTTCCTGATCAGAAAATTATAATATTTATTTATATTGCAATATTTACTAAACTGACAGCGACATAGGAATATCGAAGTCTAGCGTACTATTCTCTATTAATTAGTTTCAGGTATTTTATTTTGTAATATTTATTAAACTGACAGCGACATAAAAATATCGAAGTCTAGCGTATTATTCTCTATTAATTAATTTCAAACATTTTATTTTGTAATATTTATTAAGCTGACAGCGACATAAGAATATCGAAGTCTAGCGTATTATTCTCTATTAATTAATTTCAAATATTTTATTTTGTAATATTTATTATGCTGACGTCACGATACGTACACTAAATTATGACTATATGAATGCAAAATAATGCTATAATATACCTAGTGATAATATGGCAGAAAATGCCCAAAGAAAATTACTTTCTAAGCAATCAACACAATTTAATTACCTGATGTTCGACGTTGGCGTACGACAACCTGTTGTACTAAAATGTGGACTTGATGCTATTAATTTCTAAATCTAATTCTAAAAAAATAACTAAAAATAAAGTAAGGATAAAAAAATGAAGTAAAACTATAATTAAAGTTAAATACTAAGAGATATTTAATTTAAAGGAAAACGATGAAGTGTAGAGAAAAAAACTAAGTCAGGATCAACTGCTGTGGTATCGGTGTATTCGGATCTTCCTTGGGCAAAGGTTTACTTCTTGGACTTGTCTCGTCGGGGTGAGTGTGCAACGCACACTCGGGCGAGTATTCGGCGTACACCCGGGTGAGCGTTCGGCGGCGCACACTGATTTTCTATCGGAAATCCGTGGCGGTCATCGTGTTAATTTTTAGCGTCTTTTCGTAAGGGATGATGCCCTCTCTGCTAAGGGTATGCGCTGGACACTATATGTTTTTTGATTTGACGGCGCGCGTAGAGGTCGTCCAGTGACTAAATAGATACCTATGAAGACGGGGTGAAAGACGGGGAAAGCGGCGACCGGTTGCTGGTGTCTTTGATCGAGATACCGTTATTTTTACAAGGGACACGCATCCCGCGTTCTTTCCCGGAATCGGTATATTGGATAGGTATATTGCCTATAGCCGTTGTTATTAGACGTATGAAGGCGCTAAAATTTGTTTCACATATTCTGTGTGTCTGAGCGGGATTGCCGCTTATGGAATTTGTTTAACGGGTTTAATATATATGGACGGTGCCTGGGAACATGGTAATATAACATCTATATGCGAATATATATTAGTTAGTTAGTTTTGCTTTTGTGTTTATGGTGACGATTGAATGCATATTTGGAACGGTATATTTTATAATATTGTTGTGCGCCAGTAGTTTGCCCTATTATATTAATTTCTTTTAGCGTCTTAATATTTTATTTTTTTTTTAATGCCAAGTGGTCCCTTTGCTCAACTGTATCTTTGTACACCATCGTTTATTGACTTATTTGTGATACAAAAA
>JAIPRL010005335.1:0-32795 GCA_025469235.1 Pemphigus obesinymphae | reverse complement strand
TTATTTAATTATTTTTTATTCACAACGCCCTATCACCAGGGTGACGGTTCTGTTCAGGAGAATTTTTTAAAATACGTAGGCACAAAAACTTTTTGACAGGACGAAGTCTGTCGGGTCAGCTAGTAAATAAATAAAATTTGATAAAAATTTGAATTCAATAGATTAAGCGAAAAACTTATACATACACGTTTAAACCTTAGAAACTTCTTCATACCTACTTAACCCGCAATGTGTGGTAAGAATAAATTATGAAAAATTTCACTTTTTCCTTAATTCGTCTAGATTTCGACTATAATAATATTTTTGTTTTCGTTCACATACTGAATAAATGTGCCCATATATAATTTAATTATGACAAACTGTATAAACGTTTTTATTTCGTTTAACATTTTAATACTAGCTGTCAACCTACATGTATATATATATATATATAAATATATATGCGATGAACGCGTATATATATTAGGACGGTTTCATATCCGTCACTTCAATTAAGAAGCTTTTCCTTTTCTGAAGATATATATCCTGCGCCTGCACCACAGTCATAATTCATTTTTTGTCAGAGTATTACGACGGAGTAGACGCGAATCAGCTGGTATAAAATATTTCGGACCATTAATCCTTTTTCCATTTTTTTTTTTTTTTTATATGTTTATCCATTCAAGATGTTGACGACTGATGCGTAACCTTTTTATATTACGACCGAGAAACCTTTTTATATATGGTATATATTATATGGATGTATTATGTATAGGTATGCGAGTTATATATTAACTAGGTAGCGGTATTAGTATATGAAAAAATTCTAAATGCACTATTCTTTATATAAACGGAATAAAAAAAGACCATTTTTGTATCCAAAACTGAGGTCTCTAAGTGCATTATTAAATAAGCCATACCTAAGTAAATAATGTTTTGTTTTATCTAACGAAAATGCGGTAACTAACAAATTGTATTTTCATTATAGGTATATCGTATTTTGAATAATATCAAATCGCAAGAATATTGTTTGTATGAGAAGTTCTGTCGAATGCTAATTATATACTTACTGTTGGTATACGAATATTATGTATTTAACGTTAGGAATTTTTTCCTAATAACAATTTGTTTTGGCTTATATAATAGTTATAAATTATAATTAATATATTTTGTCACTTTTGATTCAATAAGTTAGTGAAAAAAGTTATACGGACGTTCAAATATACCACTTAAATATCTCTCCTGAACAATTAAAAAAACGTGTAAGATAGAAACTTTTTATACTAAGCCTTTAGCCCACTTATTATCGAAAAAAGATCAAATACATTTGTATATAGTAGTTGTACAATTTCGGTTCTTGTATCAAAGTTTTATCTCGTAATTTTTTCATTTTATAAACAATTTATTTTCTGCTAGCGATTTTTCTTTTATTAATACGAATAACTCCCAAAAACCAAGTACCTATGTATATATAATAACATCCGGATTTTTATAGTATGAGGAAAAGCCCGTGAAGTTTTTTAGACTCCCAACTGTGTCAAAATGAGAGTTTTATAAGACTTTTTTTTCACGGGAAACGTTTTTTCTTATATTATATTTTCTGCGTGCCACGTTTTTGCGTATAATCACAAGCAGTGATATTTAGTTTTTAATAGCAATAATAAAACGAAAATGCGATCTTTCTTTTCTTTTATATTATTATTATTATGATCTTTTGATACATTAAAATATATGCAACTTTTGTATTATTATATATTCTGAACGTGCAGAACAATATTGCGTTTTTAACCATCATTATTATTTTTTTTAATAAGAAGAATTTTCCTAGTAGAAATTCGTTTTAGAATATTTCGTACGATCGAAGAAAGTTTTATACAAAAAATTTTCCTATCTATTAAAATTAAATGCGACTATTGTATTACTTAAGGTGGTTCAAGTGGGTCTATTTCTAAGGAATTTAATATAGGCAATATGTACATAAATATATGTAATATATATATTTATATAATGGGTGTCGAAAAAAATATCCGGGGAAAAAATTTCGAAAAAATATCCAGTGGAAAAAATTGAAATTTAAGAATTTAGGAAAATTTATATAGGTAACTAAGATGTAATTAGGATTCCATATAACGTGTCTGGAGGCTGATTGCAACGCGGCATGATTTCGATGCGCAGCCCATTATAAATTACAATGGTGCTGCGTAAAGATGTCACCCCGTGCTATATTTGTTTCCAGAGAGTTGAAATATTAGTTGAAAATGATATCATCAGCGTAGAAGACTATTGTAAACGAATTTAAAAATATGAGAAATGTTTGGAATTTATCGTGGTTGTGAGTTGTGTGATGAAGGGGATAAATGAAATTGACATATGAAAAACATCAATGGCGGTAGAAATATAGAATTTAAAATTTAGAATTATAAGTTTTGAAAATGGTGTAGTAAACTGTTACAAATTAGTAACAAAATTATTGCACCCGTTTGGGATTTCTACGAAAAAATCGTTGTGTTCCAGTAAGTTGACTTCTAAATATTATTTGATATTGATTTTAGCTGCTCTTACAGTTTTTAATTGTCCAAATATTTCTTATTATAATTGATTATACCTGTATATCTATGATTTAGATGGTCCTGAAATGTGAAAATTATTGTCAATAATAATATTTTATATAAAAATAAACTTTTGAAGTGTTTCTTCGATACATAAAATAAACTCATTTTAGTATTATAAATTTACACATGTAGAAGATTAGTGTTTAATGTCGAGTGTATTACGTTGGATAAATAATCATTTTTGAATGTGTTATGATTATACTAAAAACGTTACGACGTAGATAAAATTCTTCTTTATACATAAATATTAAATTTTATTATTTAATTAAAATTTTTAAATGTATGCATAATACTAAATATTTGGTAATTCGCTATAGGTATAAGTTAAATACACAAATACATAAATTTGTATAAAACATGGTTTTGTACAAATATTTCATGTTAGTATGATATTATGGCTACATATAATTCCCTCTCTCTTACCATTCGTTATTGTAAAATTAATGCTCTTTATGAATTTGAAGTTTTCTATACTAGCGTTTCAGATTATTTTATTTTAATCAGTCTAATTTCTGAAGTATAAAATATCGGTATTCAAAGAATCCCACACACGCAAAAATCCGTGTAACATTTTTCCGCTGTATAATATAATGTGGACTTTATCTGACGAGAATTATGCACGATTTATATCATTTTTATTAAAATAACACCTATTTTTTATTGCGTATTTTGCACATTTTAAATGAAAATTTACTTTATTTTCATATTTAATGCATATTTGTAAGTCTTAAATACATAATTTGTAGCATGTTATAGTATTATTAAATGCATATTTTCATAGATTTTGTGCATATAAAGCTAGTCCCTAAATATAAGTTACATGTATACATACCGTATTGCGTATACGTACTGATGTAGTGTTGTGACGGCAGTGAAATTGGCCGTGCTATAATCTGTGGTGACGTTATTTTGTGTGTACGAAGTTAGCCCGCCTCCCACACACGGACTGGACGAAATGTAAGTCAAAATCATTTAACTGTAAATCATTGTAATCTCATCAGAACGGAAATATTCCGTGATGTTCAGAGAAATATTAATAATTAAGTGGGCTATGATTTTCTCAACTTCTGTCTGTCAACTCGGTAAGGCAAGGGGACGAGAAGTAAAAAGGAGAACAACTTCCGTATTACCGTCTAATCCATGTTTAATAAATAATATATTAATATAAATTATAGATAATATTATTGTAGCAACTGTGTAGGTATATTGTTAAATCTTTCGTTTTATTGTACATAAATGATTAGCACAATGGTCTTTGCGATGATGGGAAACGCTATCATCGTCCGTCATCGTACTGTCTATATAAAAGATAAGAGACGATAATGACCGATGAAATGTTAGTCACCAACCGTGGCTCTCGATACGGCAATGATACCATGTGCTTAGTTTTTCCATTTTGTGTGTAAGTAATAAACAAATCAGAATGTTAAAATATGTGTAGTTATTTCATTTTCAAGACCAACAGCCTATTTCCACACACTCACAATCAGGATAAAACTGGACATTATATTTACAATCATTACAATATTTTAAACAATAGATTTGAAAACAAGATTGATTATCTTAGATCTAATACATTAAACAAGTCGAAAACGTATTTTTTCTTCAATAATAATCCTTTATACTTTTATATCATTTTTTATATAAATAACCTTTTTAATATTATATGATGAGTTTTGACCTTAAGCGAATTTATAGTCAATAGACCTATTACGATATTTATAATAAGGCATTTAATTGATATCACTATTTTGTATACTCTACAGATTATGTTGAAAAATTATGGATGGAATATTTCCAACATTTTCAAGAAATTCTTGAAAAAAATTAAATTTGTTAAACCGAGATAGTTTTCGTCATTTATAAATTATCTAGTTATTTGTATAAACTTCAGAGCAAAATAATTGTTCAAGGTACCTAATTTATTTTCTAAAAGGTATATTATGATGAAATGTAATTTTAATTATATTTTAGTTTTTGAGCATAGCGAGGAAACTATTGATTTTATATCATGCAGTTTATTTAAATTTTTTCTCTGTGATCAAATTTCTACCAAAAAGAGTTTATAAGGAGCTTTTATATCGATAGGAAATCGGTCGTAGATTGTACTCCATATATAGAATATCAGTATAAGAATTAGTACAAGTATTAGGGTAGAAGAACAAAGTCCTTCTATACAGTGTATATTATGTAGTCATACATAGGTACATACGTACACTAATACGTCTGTAATACATAAATTATTGTATTTAAATTGTATACCTAATTATTGTATAGCAATTTCACTGAATAAATTCACTAGGCAAGGTCAGATTTACAGCAACGCACATAAAAATAATATAGAAATTAATTTCATACTATACGTCACGTACACAAACATCTGTTTAATCAGCTGAGTACCAGCAGCTCAAAGAATCTACTCTCTATAACTTACTAACCAACATAGTGGGGTAGTGGAGTAGATCACACGAGCATCTAGAGACAGTGCCTCTTATCTTATGTTATTTTCTTATCAGTTATTACAATATGTTATCTCCACAATATCACTTAATACTTATCATTTAACACTTCATTAATAATAAATAAGTAATTAACTTAACATAAACTAAACAGAATTATATTTTAATTTATATTATGTCACTTAAGTTTGTATGTGTTAATTCAATAAAGTATTATTTATTTTTATTTGTTAATAAATAAGAGTACCTAATGTACAGAAAGAAAAGACAATGTTAATAACAATAAGAAAAAGCCATCAGTTACCTACTGAAAACGGTAAAACAATAACTGGGGAAAAATACATAAAACATATATCAAAACAAAATTTGTTTACCTTGGACTGATGTAAAATGAAGGAAAACTGTTTCCAACTACAGATTAAAATAAAATTATGAATAAATAATATTATATTTGAATTTCGTTCTTTAACCGATTCTATAATAGCGTTTTCCGTCTATTTCATTAATTTACACTACACCCGTGCAGAGTATTTCATACTACATGCGTGTACAACAAGAGTAGCAATGCCTTATCAATAAAGAATGTGTGACATAGAAGTGGAATTTGTTTAATAATATTGCACTCTACATAATAGGTTACATGTTATAAAATACTTAAACCAGTTTATCCGTAAAATTGTGAACTACTTCAGTAACAAAATTTGAAACAGTTAGAACATCAACTTTCATAACTTTAGAAATTTCAGTATATATATCATCATCATCACTTGAAGATGAGTATGGTATATCCAATGAAACAACAATTTTTTGTTGAATATTCATATTTATAATAGTACAAGACGATAAATACAATTCGAGTAAAATAAAAAAACTATATTTTATATAAATTAAATAGACATATTAACATAATAACAATGCTTAACAAATTATCTCGTCAGAAAACATAATTATCATTATAAATGATAATTCGACACCGTCAAAAATCGCAGTGTCATTTTTCTGCACTCGTGTAGAATTTAGATAATAAATAAAGTGCATTTTCACGTGGAATTTGCGTTATCTATTGCACTGTTGATACCAGATAGTTCTAATAATTTTCATAGAAAAAGTGTACACGAGTGCAGGTAGATGGAAAACGCTATTAGTCAAATTGATATGTGATAGCAGTAGCACTGTAAGATACTGATAAAAAATTATATAAGATAAGTGGCGCGGTTTCGGGTACGTGTGTGCTTGACCCTACAGCCACAACAATACGGATCTGCGCCTTCTTTCCTGTTATTCCTTTGTGCGTTGTTGGTAGATTAACTGTCAACTATGTTGCTCATATCATAAATTGCTTTCATTTATACTTATTATATATGTATGCATCTCATATTATTTCTATAATATCTTTACGCGTCTGTATCAAATCTCAATATGCCGCAGTGAACGTCATAATACAAATTTTGTACAACGAAGATGCGCATAATCGTCACAACGGAGGTTACCGTGGTTTGAATTATACGAACTGTCTGTGACAACTCTCTGAAATCTATGTAAATACTATATGACGTATATATTTCCGTAGAGCCAGATATTGCTGTATCAAATACTTAAAACAACATAGATACTCAAAATAGTGACCATTTATTGAACTCACGATACTAATATTACCATATCCGACTTATCGTGTTTTACACTCTATATTTGTACGTTGAGAATGTCGAGAACTTTGAGGAACGGACAAAGGTACGTGGATTTATATTATGATATTAAAATTCATTAGAAAATGAAATAATAACCCGATGGGTATACTATAGGGTGCCCATTTTTTGAAAATAAAAAAACGGGACATCCATAAAAAAAGGTGAATATCGTAATCATTGTCTGCCAACATTTTCATAAATTGATTTGAAAATGGTAAATGAACAAAAAAAAAAAAAAAAAAAATGGTCATTCGTCAATTTTGTACCAATTTTTTTTTAGAAAAACAATAAATAAGTATAAAAGGGGATAAAAACGTGACAAAAAAAGACCCTACTTCCAAAAGCGGGACAAAAAGAGTACCATTTGAAGTTTGTTGTGACAACGGAACGAAACCTTCAAAAACAGGACAATTCCGTAAAAAACGGGACGTATGGTCACTCTGGTATACCTACTATAAAACTGAATGAAATAAGTAAAATATATCGCACGCGGATGTAGCTTTTCAAACAACACACAGATCAATCCCGCGTTATTGTGCAAACAGTGGCGTGTGCAATGTTTTGTTTTAAATCCATTTTTGTATGTCCAGATTACATTAATATTTTATTCGTGGGGATTATATTATATATATTTTCAGACACCTTATTAATCTAAATTGTATTTCGAAACAAATGACGCTCATTGTTCACATATTATATCAATTACATAAAGACAAAATTATTACAATTAAAACGTTCAATATTAAATATTACACATTAAAACCACACCTATCACCTTAGTTACCTCTCCATTATATACCTAAATAGGGAAAATTACCTTCTATGAAGAATTTTTAATGAACAAATAAAAACTAGGTAAACTAGTCGTATACTCGGGTATTTATAAAAATTAGTGTTTAGTGAATTAATTTATTAAGTTAAAAAATTAACAATAAACTATCATTGCAACGTAATCAACTAATTAACTATAGTCCATATCTAATTTTATACAAGAACGAATCGTTTAATTAAAAAATGTATGGAATAAAAATGAAAAATAATGGACATAAAATATCATAACAAATACACTGTAACATTTAATTACATTCATAATTATTTGAGTTGTTAATGAATTATTATATATTAAAAAAATGAAAACGGTTTATTTTTGGGATATAATTTTTTAGAAATATTTCATTTTCTGTTTTAATATAATTTGTGCAAATATCGTTTATTTAATCGCGATTGAATAATTTTTAATAAAAACCTTCGCATCGAAAATATAAAACAATATTTACGAAAAATATGGAATAAAAAAAAAATGCTGCATTTTTATTACTCGATTAATATCATTTCCCGGGTTAAATTTAAATAAAATATTGTATAAATATTATGATGAATTGATATTTTGTCATAAAATAACTGCACATTTCGACGGGTTATATAATATAATAATAATTATACTATATTCATTTCTCTTAAATTACAATTTAAAATATCACATAGGGTCGGTGACATTCGATGTAGAAAATATTAATATTTTTATTTTGCTTTTCCGTGAAAATGTTATTTGAACATAATATTCGTAGCAGGGTTTTCGTTATTTATTAAACAAAAGTATTTTTTTATTTTCAATATAAGACGTTTTTGAAATACCTAATTAATGTATACGTAAAATAAATGTAAGTTACTTCATTAATGAACAATTAAATAAATTGGATACATCACGTTTAATCAAATGATTATATATTATATACTCGTATGATAAGTAATCATAAAAAATTGAAAAATCAATATTGATGTGTAAATATGTATAGGGGTGTTATCTAAAAATTCGGCTGGTAATAGTCCAGTAATTTTGTACTTTTTCCAATTAAGACATCGAAATATTGGTTCACATTGGTTCACGCATATATAATTCATCTCAAAAAATATAAAATGTATTTAAACAATATTATTTTATATTTTTACTTATAAAAATATCACATTGGACTAATTGGAGTTTGGTTAAGTAAATAAGTAAAATTAAGAATGATTATAATATAAATTGTATACTTTGTGTTAAAATACCTGCAAGATCACTGCCACTCAAATTCCACTTATAATATTACTTTTTAGTGTTGCCCCAAAGTTTATCATTCAGAAAAACTCAGGCTTACTTGATGCCCTATCTATTCTCTCTTATGTACGATTATTAATTATTATATACCTTATTTCGAATTTTACCTTAATATTATTATTAATTTATAAATAATATTAATTATTAAGAATCGTACGTAAAATAATATTATATTTTCAAAAATATTTTTCATTAGAAAATATACTACCATGATCCAATATATACAAATGCAATGAGTATACGTCATGCTATTACACTTTTCCTATTAAATTATCATTTTGAGGGGATAGGAAAACCAATTAAAACGCTAATTGAACGTTTTATCCTTCATTAGTCAAACTTGTAAATGTAATATTATATAATAATATAATTATTTAAGCATATTATACTGAGTATTTAGGTGTTAATCTTTAACTATTTTTTTTAAATCATTGTAAAATGTATATTTTTTAAAAATGTACTTAAATTTATCTGTTATCGTGTATCAAGTTATCTACGACTAATTAATTATCGATACTTTTTTTTATCAAGTTTTTGTGAACATAGCATTACAAGTACACTTTTTGATTATATTATGATGAAAATAATGATTTACTATAATATGAATATACAGCTTACCCTTTTTTTTTACCTAAATTATGCATGTATATTTTGAATGTTGAAGAGTACTTAAGTACTGTTTTTTTCAATATTTGGATTGTTGTCATGTCACTCGAGTACTGGTAAAACAATTTTTTTTTCGTTTTCAAACTTGCACAGCATTATGTTTTTATAAATTATTATCATTGGGAAGTGATTTTTTTTGGAAACAATGATGTCAAAAATGACCAAATCAATATTTTCGAATGAGTAGTTTTTGAGTTACTCTAATATGTATACTATATAATATACTACACGTCATATTTAGGATAATAGAGTCTCCTAGTAATTATTCTATACAAGAATAAATTATTTATTAAAGTCAAACAGGCAATATTAGTGAACATAAATTGTATATTATTGCTAAACATAATAAATTAAATACGTAGATGTTTAGTTAGATACGTCTCGATAAAACCAAAAATGTAAGAACAATTAACTTAGTCATCTGCAGTGTGTTGCATAGGCGTGCCTACGTGTCGTTCCTATCATACACAGGCACGACCTGCAAAATCAGCAGCAAAATTTAAATTTTGTCTGAATTACCATATTCTGTGCTATATTACAAATATATTCATGACAACATTTATATGTCTGTAGTCTGTGGCTAATATAAATTATATCTACTATTATACATTTTGTTTTTTTAATGCGTAAGGAAAAACTACCCAAAAATGACGAAAAAACAGCAAAAATACAATTTCGTTAAATCGAGATTTTTCATTTCTAAGTAATTTCGAAAATAATAACTTTAAAATCTTGAAATTTACAACGAATATTTAATTTAGTAGTAAAATAAAGTAAAAATGTAAAAATAATTTTTTCGAGTTCAATGACTTATCATTGCTTTCAAATGCAATATATCCACCAAGAATAGGTAGGTATCCTAACCGATAAGTGCTTCCACCCGACGAGCGAAGTGCATCTTATTTTAGATTTCATTGATAAATTAACAACTATAACTTCTAAGACGGTTAATAATTGAATTAATTTCCTAATTACAAATGATAGAACAAATTTTTGTATATTTTATAATGTAATAATACTTTTCACCACCATTCCTGTGACTAGTTGCAGTTCGTGCCAACGTGCATTTTCAAAATTGGCCATCGCGAAAACAAAACTTTGCAGCACAATGTCTCATGAAAGACTTGAGTCATTAATGTTTTTCATTTTTATATATTCAGAATTGAGTACTCTGAATTTTGAAACAATTAATTACTTGATTATGAGAGGAAAATGATAACAAAAAAAATGTTAACTTTTTTTTTGGAGAGGGGTGAGTGCATGACCCGCGAAGAAAGTCTGGACACGCCTATGGTGTGTTGTATTTAGTTCGTACAGGTTTCTGTTCTTTATTATTAAAATAACCACGAATGAAGAGGTTAAGTATAAGACTATAAAATATCATTTCAGAATAATATATTCTCAAATAAACATTTCGTGAGTATGATTTTATTTTTTAATTAGGAAAAACAGACTCATTGAGCAGGACGTTTTGGTGCTGCCATTTTGGCGTTGTCACCGCCCGACATACTTTTACAATAAATCATTTGTTTAGATAATATTATAATATTTGTCCAGTAGCATAGAAAAGTTCGTATATAAATAAAAATACAAATAATTATAATATATTAATATACCTATATTATTATAGATTATTTGAAATTAAAAAAATGATTAGGTACGTATTAATTATTAAGTTAGTAGTTGTTAATAGTTGAGTATATAAAATGTGATTAAAAAATTATAAATGATTATCTTCAATATCATAAAAATAAAAATAAATTTTGTATGATACATTAAAAATTATTAATAAAAAATACGATATTATTATATAGTTATTCTAAAAAACAATAATATCAAGCTCTCGTAAAAATAATATAATGATTTATGTATTTCATCGTTGTATTAACAGATACTACTCAAAACTATTCATACTATTTACCACTTACTGCACCAATTAACTATCATTTATCTATATCGTCGTTTTTTTATACCTAATTTTAAATTTTTATTATTAATTTATATTAAATACTAGCCGACCTGGCAATACATTACTGTTGCTAAATATCATACATAAATACATAGTTAATAGACAGTTAAAAATTAATTTTATTCCAGTACTTTAGTATATACAATATTTTTGGTTTTTCACCTTTAGCAAAAACAAATATATTTTTCGGCTGTCCCACTCGCGAACATGTGAAAATCATGGATTTTTTAGATTTATCCCACACACTTTAAATTATTGACATTCTGCCTTGTTGATGGCCATTGAGAAAGCAAGACGAATGGGAAAATGAAGTCGTTTGAAATCAAATGGAATGTCAGTTGGAATGCATGGTATCAGTGCATCCTCTCCTTTCGATTTTCTATTTAGAATTATTGCTTCGATGACATTTAGCAACAATTTATTGATAAAAAGTCTAGCTCCATTGCACAATCGAGGTGGATTAATATATCGCAAAAGAATAATTGGTATTCCGGTTTTGAGCGATAATATATTATAATATGGCTTCACTCCAGAAAGATCCAACGAATTAAAAAACTCAATTGGATAATTCACAACTTTTTTGTGATTCATGACGCTGCGTAATATTATAAAATATTAATGTAATTAAAATTGTAATAACGTCAGTGTTTTTTTACTGCCAAATAGTACATTGAAAATCCATTGGTGATTTTTGTAATTTGGGACAATTTTGCAGAAAAACTTTCTGAATTAATTGTTCAATAGACGGAACAATAACACAAATATGTAATGGAAATGAAATACAATTTGTGGCAGAATCAACTGGTACTTTTCCATTGTCAATAGTTGTTTTGAAAATATGGCTACCGACTCATCGTGCTGCAGTTATACGCACATATTGGTCTTCAATATGATTTTTTACACGATTCTCCAAATATGCGAAACTTTGAGGTATGGGTTGAGCTCATCAGCAGGTATTGACTTTAGTATAACTGGTAGAGTCACTCGCTAATAAAATGAGAGATCTACCGAGTGGACGTGTATTTGGCCGTATTTTAATGACATATTATATATATGATTTATTATGTGCAATAGTGCATTCATTCAACTTTGAACCTTTAGAAATGTTACACGTCGGAGCATCGGTAAAATGCATATTCAATGATATATATATATTTATTTTCCGTGTAGTCCAACACAAACATTTTTATTTAAAAATTTGCAAATTTTTTTTAGCCTATGTTACTCACCTTTGTATAATGAATATAAATATATAATATCATCGGTTGTGAAGTTCATATGTCACAAATAGACGAACATTCATTTTTATATATTAGATTAATATATTATAATATAACCGTGTACTGGTAATTATGAGGAATTTAAAATAAATAAAATCAACAATTCGTTACCACGACGACTTTTTAGAGGATTAACTGATACAACAGACTGATGCAATGGGATGATACAACGGGGATAGAGCATAAGATTTCAAATTATTTACAACAGAAATCTAAAAAGACATAATTTTTAATTTATTTTGGTTTTGAAAATTGTAAAGAATAATTTTGCATTTTGTACAAATAGTCTTGAATTTTATATAACAAATAAATACACATTAACTTACTACGAGTATTGCAGATTATTGATAAACGTACGTTATATTATTGGTAGGTATTTATTATTGATTTTAGGTTTCTAAACATAAATGTAGACACCATATGACGCCACGCCGTTGTGTGTGTCCGTCTATTCGTCTATTTGTCCTTAGTTACCAATAAAAGTAGTACATAGTTACGAGAGACCAAATGTTTGGTGTATAAAATATGAGAATAAAAGGGTGTTAAGAAAGTGGTAAAGATATGAAAATAATATGTTGAAGTATTATTAAATGAAGAATTTCCGAGAGAAGCAATTAATCGAGTTGAATCTGGGTATGGTGAATTAAATATGAGAAGAGGAAGTATGAAGCGTTGTTAGAAAAATTAAAAATAAGGAAATACCAGTAGAAATATGAAAAGTATTAGGGAGTTTAGGCATAGGATAGCTGACAAGATTCTTTAATACAGTACTAGTTGAAAGAACAAATTCCAGAAGCGTTGAGAAAGAGTTATGTGATACCAATATTTTAGGTAAAGCAGATGTAATGAAGTGTGGAAATTATGGAAGGATAAAACTTATGAGCCACTGTATAAATATATTGTTAAAGAAAATAGATAAAAGTGTAAAAATTCAGACAATTTAATTAGAAATTAGAAATTAAAATTAAACATTTAAATTAAATTAAAATTGGAAATCAGTTTGGGTTTATGTCTCGAAGATCAATAATGGAGGTAACATTTTATGCATGACAGATTGTAGAGAAGTACAAAGAAAAAAAAAGGAAATCCTGTATAGTATCTATTGACCCAGAGAAGATTTATGATGGAATTCCTTGGGAAATTTTAAGATAGGAGTTAATGAAGAAAGAATTACCAAAGAATTATGTAAACGTAATTGAAGACATCCATCAGGAGGAGTATAAGAATAAGGAGTCTGTGTGGAGAAACTGAGGATTTTAGGGGCAGAGTGGGAGTGTACCAGGGTTTGGCTTTTAATTTATACTTATTTTCCTTGGTAATGGATAAAATACCATAAGACATACAGGGTGAGGTAACATAGTGCATGCTGTTTTGCAGATAACATAGTGATGATTGGAGAGAGTCCTGAGGAAGTGAATGGTAGACTTGAAGTGTGGAGGCAAGCTCTTGAAAGTAAAAGACTAAGGATAAATAGGGGTAAAACAGAATAAATAAATTATGATTTTGGTAAAATGGATTACAAAGAAAATAGAGACAGGCAAATTCAAGTATTCAGGTCCGTTATACAGAAAGATGGCGGCTTCGAAAAGGATAGTAGACATATAAATGAAACAGGTCGTCATGCTATTATTAGTAATGAATATGAAATTTAACTTTCGCTTAAATTCATTTTGATTTATAATATTGATTCAGAACATTATATAATACCGATGAGTAGAATAAAATTCGATTATTATTGAAAAAATATCAAAAGCCTGTATGGTCTAACTGGTTCTTTTGACTAGAGCCAGAGAGCCCATAATTAGTGAGTATTCAATTTAACTTACATAGCTATTTAAGATATATTCCGAAATGTGACAAGACCATTAACTTGTTAAAATAATATGATATTGTAAACGATATCGCGAAACTTATTCGGTTGGTGACTCAATCGCGGTAGGCGATAACCAGTTGTTTACTTATATAAAGATTGCCGGCAGTCGTTGTTGTGTACTGAAGTTGATAACGTTATCAGAAATCGGAATACGTGAATACAAAATAAAAGTAAACATCTTTGTGAAATTGAGTTTTATCTCACTATTAAATTTAATTGTATATCCTAAGCTCATTTATATTTTAGACTTAATATTATAAGTTAATGCAGTTTAATAAATTTTCTATATTTTTTTCGCACTCATATTAATATAATTACAGATGAATTACATATTTTGGAATTTGCCCACATGAAAAAAAAAAAATAACAAAATATCAATATGTGTATCTATATATAATAAATTGTATATAAATAAATATAATAATGTGTATATATATAATAAATGTAATATAGGTATCTATATATTAGAACGTTTTAGCTATTTTTGTCATGTAGAACTTAGTTGGTTATTTGTGTGTATATATATATATATTATAATATTTACTGTCGTTTTTCTAACATAATATATATATATATAATATATATGCAATATAGGTGCGCATATACACGCAGAATACATCATAAATTGTATTATTATATTTTACATGACTGTACTGAATATTTGGCGTTCACATTAAAATTCCGATCGTGTACTACGGGTACCTATATAATGTAATAATATTAAATCAAGGGCCTATTTAAAAAATCTAATATATATGGAGGATTAAAATAAGATAATAAATTTGTATCTATCCACATTTCGTGTATGGTATACTTTCAGGTCTTTACCAGAGCACAAAAAGTTTACATTTTAAAATCCGTAACTGCAGGAACCACCAAGATCGTAAAGGTCACAACCCTCAAATATTAAACTAAAAAGTTTAAATCGAATATCGATATTTTGTTTTTAAAATAGTCAATTTTGGAGAGTCGTGGAAGAGATGAAAATAAGAATATCCCAGGAGACCAATTCTTGAAATCGTTCGACTAATTCTCGTATGCGACAAGTCATCGATTTTATCGCATGCGACTAAAAATTGGTATTCTCAAACTATAATCGATAAAATTATATTGCTTGTCGAATGCGATAAAGTACATCGAAGGGGCCATTATGGTAACAACACAAAACCTGGCTTCTAACCTCAAATACATTTTAAATATATTTTGTAAATAGTAACACAGATAACATGAAATATCATATTGTCTGTAATAGTAATAAGTTTTATCTTCTATCACTGATATCCTAGTTTTTATTTAATTATTACGAATTTTTATTAGTATTATTTTATTAGCTTTATGTATAAAACATAATAATATGTATACATTTGCATTATGTGTGTATATATACACACATAATTTAATATTTTAATTTAGGATAAATATCTACTAATATTATAAAATAATAACTTGCTTTAATCTTAAATGTGTTATATTATTAGCATTTTTCTCTGCAGAAACTTTAAAATTTAATTATTATTAAACAATTATTAGAAATACTTGAAAGACGATTTGAAAATTACTCATTGCGGATTTCGGTTAGCTCATTCAGATTACTAGGGAACTTAACCCAGTTGTTAAATATTTCTGGCTGGTTTAGTGCCTCCACAACCTCGCTTATACAATGGGATACAGTTGGTTGCGATAAAACAGTAAACCGACTGTTACCAATATTGGAGACTGGTATAATCAAGTAGCCAAAAAATTCAATGTAATTAGAATATAATTCATATAGAAAAATTTAACTATAAGTACACAATGGTTTATAACATGGAAATTATGAAACGGAAAAATAATTTAAGTTAATTTAAATTAGAATTTATTCCCTTACTTTTGTATTTAAATCAATAGCAGACAAATGGCTTTTTTAAATGATAAGTGATAAGTGGATCTGAAATTGTCGCCTTTTTCGTATTTGTCGTACATGATCATTATTGATTTGCAAATTCATTGTAAATTAACATATTATTAATCGCAATCATCATTGACATCTCATTAAAATTAGCCATTTTAAAATATAAAATTGAAGAACGGCAAATGCGGAGGCGATTTAAAAAACAGAAATCAATGAAAAATTCATTATTCTTATCAACCACGGACGTATTATCACAGAATATATAATATAATTATATTATTATAGAGAATATTCTGTAGTATTATCGCAGAATATAGTGTTATCGACTAATTTAAAAATGATTGATTTCACATTTTATACATTACCATGCGACTCATCAAGTTTGTCACTGATTTTTATCCAGTATACAAACAGTCGAATGCTTTTCAAGAATACCAAATATTTATTTTCATACGTTAAAATTTGTCACGATTTCAAAAGAATTGGCCACACAGATGTTGTGAATTTCTCCGATAAAATAACATCTGTCAGTTTAATTTGAGTATCAACGAAGTGATATGATCTGAAAACTTATTTTCATATATTTTATAATAATAAATAATTAAGAGGTTTTTCTTATTTATCAATCGAGTAAAGTGAAATAGTGTTAAAAAATGTTGGCGTCACAAATGTTTTGTCCTATTTGCGAGTATATGTATATCAGTGGCGCTAAATCCGGACTTAAGGTGGTTTATTTGAACCACCTACATTTTGTGGGTGCGGGTGATTACTTGCTGTAGGTATATGGCCCGTGTAATTTTATATAATATAGTGCACAAAACTAGTAAACTATACATAATATAGCTATTACATAATGCTAATATGAGAAAACAATAATATGTAATAAACTGTATCTAATTATTGTGTTGTACTTGAACGATATCAATATAAAACGTAACATAATATAGGTAGTAGATATCGAGGTAATTACCTGTTCTTATTTCTGTGTTTGTAACTACACAAGTTAAATATTGATCTCTTGTATAATAACAGAGTGAACCATTAGAAGTTCTATATTTAATGTTTTTATTTCAGTGATCTATAAACAGGTACGGCAACAGTGGAAAATTTTTACAATATTTTGATAACTCCCGTTCATTTATATAAATAAATAACAACGGAAACACCCGAACACGTCACACACACGGCAATAGTTATATTCTGCATTTTGTTTACATTTTAAAATACCCACTATAAATGCTGTAGATTTATAAATAAATTCTTATTGTTAATTGCCTTATTGGGTGCACTCAATGTCCCAATAATATTATTATATTTTGTCATATTGTACATCTTATTTTTTTTTTTTTTTTTTTATGCTATTGCGATCGTCCCATGTTCGACTGTATAATTTGTGCGTATTTTACATTCGTGGATCATTACATCATAATGTATGGTCCTATGTATTTAAATTTAAATTTAAATTAATATTCCGTTTTTTTTTTTTTGTATTTTGTACACTAATGTTAAATGATACTGCAGATTGTGTCTGTAGCAAGAAAAAATTAAATAAGTAAGATTAACTCATACTAATTGAAGTAGACATTTATCCACTTGTAATATCGTTAAACTAAAAAGTGCTATAATTGTGAACAATGTGTCGAGTTTCTTTATGAAAATAAGCACATCTAATTCTTCTAGTATCGGTAAGTTATAAGTTTGTAATTATAAAATACTTAAAAAGTAGAAATATAAAATAATATGAATTTCTACATTTTGAATATTATTTAATAATATTTTATAATATTTAAGTAGAATCATTATAAGTATACTACCATAAAACAATCTTAACTTTGATACCGATGGAGGTTCTAAGTTCAAATGTAAATTATAGCATCATCTTCTCAAACACTATATTCTAGTATATATTTAACGTACTTAACTGAGTTTTAATTAAAAGTTAATATAACCAAAAATAACTAAAGTTAACAAATATCAAATATAAAAGTTAAATTTTTAACTTAACTATTAACTTATTAACTCGGTAACGCCCAGCATTGGTTTTTAAACTAATTATTTATCTTCCTATTTATTTGATAAAATATGACTTTTATACTTACTTTTTAAAATAGCAGTTTTTAAATATAAAATCTGTGATGTAATTTAAACATTTAATACATCTATAACCATCTATATATCTATAGAATAAAAAAATGTGGGCATTCATGAAAATTGTGAAGCCCAAAATTACCTGCGCCTACAACAATTGAAGGTGGGTATTTTATTATTGATAATTGTCACTAGTGTTCTATAGTAAATTTTAGTTTAGGTATGTCATGTTACTTAATATAGTATAACGTATTGACGTGTAATTTAACAACGATTATGTGTTTTGTGATACAAATAATGCATCAGAATGATTTATAAAACTACCTTCTGTATAGTGTATTACTTAAAATAACAAAAAGTCATGATTACCAATTTTTTTTCTAAATGACTTTTGCTTATAATCTATTATTGAATACAATTATTTATCTTTGCATTCAAATTTAAAACAATTGTAAAACAAATATTTGTTCGAGAACCGAAAAGACGATAGACAAACTTCCATCAACTATATCTGGGCGGTTTTTAATATTTATTTATGTATCGCCACTTAGTCTAGTCTAGGAAAGTATATAGCTAGTATTATGATTATATTTAATATATTTTTTTCTAGATAATTTATGTACTTCTTCCAGATTTTCATCAGATTCAATACAATATATTGGAGTGACAAATCTAACGCCTGAAAAAAAATCAAGATTATAAACAAGGCACCATTTAACTACAAAAAAATTAACTTAAAATGTGAAATTATCCTCAGAATAGTGGTCACCGATTTACTACTAAATACTATTATAGAGTATCGAGTTTACCAAACGTGGATTAGTTTTTCAAAAAGTAATGGTCGATTATATTGTTTGTATTGTATATTTTTAGGGAAAACTGTTCAAAAGGCTTTTACTGTCGACAGATTTCATGCATGGTAAAGAATAAATGATAAATGGTCTACATGAAAAATCTGAAACACATATAAATGCTTCAATTGCAGTTATATTAAAATTTCAGCTCTGGCAGTTCTACCGCAAATTTATGAACATAAAAGGAAACAAATTTTAGAAAATAGAGAAATGTTTACTTTTTTAATTAAAATAACATTATTTCTCAGCAGACATTCATTTCCATTCCGAGGGAATCGTGAAAATTGGGAAGAAAAATTTAGAGAAAATTTTAAAGATCTCGTAATACTTTTAAGTGAATTTTCGCTATCTTTGGCGATTTACATTGATTGTCTCAAGTTTCATGGTAAAAGTGAAATTAATTTTTTCTCTTGCATAAATTAAATAATATATTCTATTCTCACATGTACAAGGACGACTATAAATTATGAAGTTAAGAACTCTAAATATTTTAGTGTATCAATTAATACAGCATTCAATGCATCAAAAAAAGAGCAACTTACATTAATTATTCGTTATGTAAGTTTTAGTAAAAAAATTCCAGCTGTATGTGAACGACTTTTATCATTTAAAGATTCATTGTTAACTACTGGAAGGCAATTATTTTCCATATTTCAAGATATTTGTACCGAAAATTCATTAGATTGGAAATCGTTTCTTGTTGGACAAAGTTATGTTGGGGCAAGTAATATTAGGGGTGAGTATAAAGGATTGCAAGCTTTAATTAAACATGAAAATCCGTTTGCTATTTACAATTGGTCTTATGCGCATCGCCTGAATCTTGTTGTAGTTCATATTAGTAAAAGTTCATAAGACGCATCCGATAAATTTGGTTATTTAGAAAGTTTATATAATTTTATATCTAATAGTAAAATTACGTGTAGAATTTTTTGAGGACCGTCAAAAATAAATAAATCCTAAGGAGTGTTAGAAGATTGAAAAGAGTTGAAAGAACTCGATGGTCTTCGTATTCTATATCTTTAAAAACTGTTTTATTAACCTTTTATATTATCATTCACACACTGTACAACATCAAAGAAACTGAAATTTTTAAAGTCCGTAATAAGGCAAGTGGCCTTAATAATTTTTACCAAATAAAAGATTTGTTTTAACAGCAAAAGCTTTTACAAAATATTTAATATTCTAGACCCAATTACAAAAACATTTAAATTGTCTGATATTGACTTATTGGGAGCTATACTAGCTTAGCAGTAGTGATGTAAGGATTAAAAAAAATTATAATATGATGATGTATTTATTAAAATATGATGTTTATAATCTGTGAATCAGATATTGGCATTACCAACGAGAATGCCATTGATTCATTTGCAAGTTCAAGTTCAGTATTGTCAAAAATGCTTATAAACATTTATTTTAAAGGGCCATAAAGTAATACATTTTTCAAGTTTCAACATATTATGTACATTTAATTTGTTTCCATTTAAAGTTTAATAAATTAAATATAAATGTAATATGATTTGTATTATGCAGCTATGTACCTATACTAAATTCGCGGAGGGTTTAGGAGTGCGCAAAAACCAATTTTCGTTTTACCTCACCGCAACATCATCTATCGGCTACTGGCCACCCAAAATATCACGCGCTGGCTGCACTGATCGGTAGGTTATACACTGTGATGTTATTTTGTAGTGATTACGGCGTGTTCGATCATCGGCCGTACAGAACTGATAACTGATAAGCCATAATGTGTGTTATTTAATGCGCTCTGTATATTATATCAAACTATGGATAGCCGCCCAAAGATAACGGAGTGACCCGAATTTTCGTCAGTCGTATGCGCGAAACACTCCTATTCTCTCCGCGAATTGAGTATATGTTATGTTATGTCTTATTCAATAAGCAATAAAGTAAAATCACTTTCATAATAAGTTTTATAAATAAATAACACACTAAATAATAATTAATGTTGTATTTAGTACATACATAGGCTATTAAAAATAGTATAATATGATTAATTAATATTATATTATAGAGTTTTAATAATAAATAATATTATTTAATTCAATAATACTGTGTACCTGTAATAGGTATTTATGAAAATTAGTATTTGTAATATTTCCAAAGCCTATTTTATGTTAGTTAATAATAAACACAATTAGGTATGTTTATGCAAGGGAAGGGAGGTGGAACTAAGTCCATACCCCATATAAACCTTATAATATTTTTATCAACTCATAATAATATATTTTTACATTAACCATTAGTCTTTGGTGGATGCAGTGGCGTATTTAGGGCAGGATTTGGTTAAAGGAAAATTACCCTGGGCATCATGTTTTTGGGGGCAACAAATCTTAAAAGGTTTTGTTTGAATAATATTACGACTTGTTTTTGAAATATTTGATATTCGATGTATTTTTTCAGTTTGGAAAAAAATATAATTAATACTTCCTTTTTTTCGTTGCGTTTTTATGGGGAAGATAATTTAATAGAAAGTGATTTCTTTGTGACTTTTATTTATACGTTATAAAGGAGTGTTTTGGAAATTGGTAAAAAAAAAGACCTTTTTTATGCTTATTTACATTAATTTAATGGTGTATTTTGTTTTATAATATTTTATTGTGTACCTAGGACAATGAAATTACGTTTAAATACACCACTGAGTGGGTGGTTGGAGATATAAATTTAAACCACCAATTTTAAAAGAGTTAAAAGGAGCCACTAATGTATATAGTAATATCTACTAGATAGTAGTAGCCAGAAAACCCAGCTTCTCCCGTTATTTTTATTTTTGCATCTTTTGTTGTTATTATTGTTATAATTAAGATGTACCTATTTTATATAAATATATACGAGTATATAATATTATATAAGTATATAATAACCCAAGAAATTTGAATATTATTTCATTATATAATATTTATTCCTATTTCCACCTTTCAATATGCCATATTATGCCATAACAAATAGTATTCTTATCTATCTATATATTTTATGAACGGTCAATATTTTTGATTATATCCTTCTGGAAACAAATTGTTTCTGTTTCTAATTGTTATATTCATATTAAAAATTTATGTTATTAATTAAACTAATTTATAACTATTTATAAATATAATAGGGATCTGGGATTATACTATACACAGTCTGACTGAAGCCCAATCTTCAGATGATTTTCTTATCTATTATTATTATTTCTTATCTATATGACAATAATTCTTATCGTTTATAATAGCACGGTATCAATTTTATTCGATATATTATGGTTTTTGTAAAACTGTAGCATTAAAATTTAAAATAAATAGTCAATCCTTTAAAGGTTCTTAAAACCACTAAAATTATTGGTTCCGGTTCCGGTAGGTACTGAACTTAAGTGTATTAATCGCTTCCAAACCGATTTTTTTTTAAATAGGTTTCAAACCCTTGCACTAGTTGTAGATATTTTATGTGTATTCGTTTTAGATGATACTAACTAATAAAACCAATAATTAATCAAAATCTGGAAAACCGGTTTTCTGAAATTGATGAATAATTATTAAAACGTTCGAAAAACCAAAACTAACTAAAATAATGAGTCTTTCTAATCGATTCCAAACCTTTAATACCTTTACTCGTAAATATACTGTCGGATAATATTAAAAAAATATTTTCAAATGTAATTAATTGAATACTTTCATACATTATTTTTTATTGCATTACATTTTCAATTAGGAACGCGTTCAATGCGATCGAAAATAAATACCATTTGAAGCTAATAATAAACGTTACAAATGGGCCATTGGCCCTATAGGATAGTGGAATTTGCGGTCCCATATGCGTGCGGCGACTAAATATACTTGGCCTCGGGCTTGTTAGTCATAAATATATGTTTCCAAGTTAATTCCTTTTAAACCATTAATGTGCGCTTGCGTTTTCGTCCTTAATAATAAAATATACACTATTAAGTACATCCTTAAATTATGTTTTGTAATTATTTTAATACTCAGATAACTTTAAATAGGTTCGTATTATAATATTAATATTATGTTTTAATAACATGTTATCATTTTAAATGTATCTCTTCCTCTTTTTCCCGTTGTATATACCTTATAATGATAATTTTGCATAAATCATACTTAATAAATGTAAAAATTAAGTCTATTTAATCGCTATCGTGTCTTATGAAATTACATTGCTAGTAAACGATAACATGGCTTAAGGTACATGACATCATAAAATTATACTAAAAACATAATATTCGTAAAAAGAATATAATAAAATATTTAGATGTATGAGTTCAATAAATTTTACTTTCATCTTTAGATTTCTAAATATGAAGTTGGACATCTTATATACCCGTTGTGTCCATTCATCTGTCAGTCTACCCTTCTGTCCGTCTATCCATAGTTACCTACTAGTAAATAGTTACGAGTATTTTTATTCAATTACCAGGTAAATATTATACGTTTTAAATTATACATTTGTTTTATATTCGTGTATCTTTTTTAATTCATTGATGTGATTACCAATTTTAATATTAACAATTTGTATTCGTTTTGTTATTTTTAAGTGCCTATATATAAGTATTTTATGGAATTACAGTTTGTTATTGAAAATACATTTAAAAAGGGGGAATTAAACACTCACGCAGAGTAGGCTTTCCTGTCTATATTTTTGCTGTAAAATATCTATTTTTATATGATTATTTTCAATACGAGAAATCTTCATAGTGTCAACGCTGTACCTATTAATGATTACGCGATCAATAAATTAACTAATTAAAGTATTAAGTATATTATTATCCCTTACTAGTTACTAGTATAATATCGTTATTCGTTTTAGTTTATATAATCTAAATATTCCAAAATTCACCTCAAATTGTAGAAATGGTATAATTGTTGATTATGACTGTCTTGTTAAAGTAACATATTCTTTTTATTTTATGGCTTAACGTAGGCAAATTAGTCCCTTCGCCTCAAACACCCCTTATTATCGTTGTCTGTCTCCTGTTTCTTCACCTCCATTTAATATCCCTGGAATAACTCTTGACTCAATCCGATTTCCCCGTCTTAGGCGTCTTAATAGTATATTTATTTTAGGAATCCGTCGTGTAACATCTTAAAATTATTTTCCATCATGCTCATTATAAATATAACAACTTATACGTTTGACATTCATCGTTCCCACTACATCCGCTTCTAAATACGTGTATCAGCTTAAATCATTTTATAGAGAGCAATGAATCATTGCCTTCAAATAAAATATATCCACTACCAATATCCTACCCAATTATCAAAGTGTTTTCAACCCCTATTTGCTACCGTTTTAGATGTAAATACCATTCATAAATTGCATCATAGATGAATTAAAGAGCTTACGCATATTTAAATTCTAAGTGTTTGAACTCTCGATCTTGGTTAAACTTAATATCTACAATTTTGGTTTACAGAATATTTAATTATATATTCATCGTTTGTTTGCTAAATCATTCGTTAGTTAGATAGACAAATTTTCAGAGAGACGATAACATTCTAGGATAAAGTATATTTAGACTAAAGAACACATTTTTTTTAAATATATAAAATATTTAAGTCAATATTTTAAAATTGACATTCACCATTAACCGTTAAAAATGGTGGAAACCTAACCACACATATCAAAATATACGATTTTAATATTTTAAACGTGAATTTCAATTTTTGTTAAAAATCAATTTTATTGAAGAATTTTTGATTTTTGAATAATTCTTTAGATTTAATCTTACATTAATAGTTATCATAGAAAAAAACTTACAGGAATTGAAATATTTGTCATAAATAATGCACTATTTAATTTAAAAAATATGATTAATACATATTTATATCATAAAAGTAATTGTTTTTTGTTCTTATTCTCATTTAAAACATTATAGGTACCTAATATATCTAACTTACAAATTACGATAATCTTTTTAAAATCATATCAGTCTAATCTCACATTTTTCGTATATGTTTAAGATGAAACATGGACTAGTGTATTGAACATTTGGCATAAATATCGTATAGGAAAATTATACAGTATTATGTTCTCGATACCTTATGAATATTTGATTTTTATCGGTTTTTTTTAGTAGGACATTGTAGCGATACAATTTCACTGACTCATCACTTACATCTCTCTCTTAACGTTTTTACTTAGGTAAGCATACAGGGGTACAGAGTACGAGGTACTCGTGCATTTTTGTAACATTAATTAATCGAGTTCAAAAATCTAAAAAACACTTAAAATGACTAATCGAGTATTATATCATTCGAAAATACTATTCGAGTAGTAATGCAATTTAATCGTTATAATTTAACCTTGTAAATTCTTTTAAATTCAAATTATTTCAATCAACTCCCTGAAACTTATACTTCGCTTAACCTATGGATTTAATAACTGCCCTCTAAACTCAAGGTTACTCGGCTTTTATATTTTATATTAATATTTTGTTTGATAATAATAAATCTTTATAGACATTGCTAAATTGTATTATAGTTTCTGTTTAAAATAAATTATAAAACTTTATTTATTTTAATCTAACGACTAGGTTCAAAAGGCCAGTTAGTGTAATAGGAAATAGCCAGCCGACTGATCTTTAATTGAATAATATTAGGTATAGGTATCGACAGTCCCTCAAAGAAAAGGAGACGTGTTCCAACAAATAATATAAAATAAGCCGTATCTCATTATAGTATAGTATTCATAAGATGGGTCTGTTTTCTCCTAAAATACCTGCCTATTCTGTTTCTGTCGGTATAATATAAAACGTATTCAATTTCCGACAAAAGTCCTTTTTCTACCTACCTCATTAAGATTTAAAAAGGTTACACTTTTGTATCCACTAAATATAATATTTTTTAAGATTATTTAAAAAAAAACCCGCTTTTATTATAAATTAAAAATACATGTTTTTGAATATTTAAGTGACAGTTTGCCATACCAGGTATTTAAAATACTATTACTCTTAAAAACAATAAAACAACATTTTAAATATTGATCCATTAAGGTTGTACCGTTATAGTTTATCCTATAAAAATGTATTAAAAAAATTATTTTATTATGGTAATATGTAATTATTATTATACATAATAAAGTTAAAGTATAATCAACGCAGTTATTATTTAGATATCTAGCGTATGTTAACATAGTGGCATGTCGATAACCATGATATATAATTTCATATTTTATTATTTATTCTATACTTATTAAAAGATATGCTATTGTAGTTTGTAAATAGTGTATATTAATACATTTTTAAAAATAGATTTTGAAAAGAATTATATAATTTTTAATTAAATTTTATAACTGGTAACTTGATGGCTGTAGGGGTTTTAGAAGTTCATAAGTGATGTGTTAAAAACATCGATTTACAATAAAAAAAATTAATGTTAAAATTGTTGCGTTATCTTAATATTTATAAATAACAATAATTTCCAAGTGTTTGAATCGAAAAACATTTAGCTTATAATTTACCTAATATGAGGATTTTAAGTAGCATTTTCTCGTATAAAAATATTCAAATGATTGTAAATGTATTATAAATAAAAGTAACAAATTTTAAAATAAAAAATGATTCAAAAAATTAAAATTTTTATACAGATTTTAAAGCAAGGGTCGATGATAATAGTACCCTCAGCTACTTTTTACGTATAAATTATGTATGAATATATTTTATTTCATGAATATTAGTAGTTATAGAAAGTGTTTAATAAGACAAAATAATACGTCTAATTTACCTAATGTAGTATTATAAATTAAAAGACATATATTATTCAAATAAAAATGATTATTTTTTTAACGTTTCAACAACAGTTTCAATAAACATACAATAATTACAGTAAGCATATAAGTTAACATAATATATCCGGATATAATAAAAAAGAACATGGTTCCGTGGCATATCTAAAAATTTTCTATAAAGAGTGTAGATACTCCAAGAAAATGTCACAAGTGCTCTTATCTTCTTTTTTATTGCAATATATTAAAAATGTTCTATTTATCCAATCAATAAATATAATAAAAAATAAAAGTACTATATCTTTTTTGATCAACTGTATACATTTTTTACTATCACATGTATCAAGGGTACGTCATTTATTCAAAATCCTTTAATCTCAACGATCACAACTCAGGGATATATGGAACGTAAGTATATCAGAAAACTGACATTTTATGTTATTTTACATAATATGTTCAATGATAGAACAGAAATTTATTCGATAGAAATGCACAATTTATGATAATGTACAGTCATTGTAATCTCTATGATGGCCGAACGGATGGTAAGGATCGTTAATCGTATAACCGTAAACCGTTCCTATGATCATGTGCGGTATTCAATTTCACAGCCGGTAATGGAATATACGATTATGTATGATGACTTATTTTTCAGCAAGTGATGTTTCAGTATTATTTTGCGCATGTACCAAAGGGAGTAGTGTGGTATTATTTTGGTTTGTCATACTTATAGACTACACTATCTGAATGATAGCCTTAGATTTTTTAAATTAGTCATCTGGTCCGAAGGACCAAAAATATTTTATTAAGGTTTTGTATTGTTAGTGGACTATATAAATAGGTTATAAAACTTATAAAACTATAAATATAATCAATATTGCCATTTAGTTAGACAAAAAGTATCTATAACATTAATTGTATGGATACGAGATAGTGTTGAGATGTTTTCAAAAGACAATCAATAACGATAAAATTATGGACCACACCTATAATTATATGAACATAATTTGACTTTCCATAGTTTATCTTTCGTGCTCGCTATAAGTTTAATTCGTTATTGGGGTCGCGTATCTCCACAGGACGATATTCCATCGTACGCATTATTATTATTAGGTTAAGTGTGCGTTTATAACCGGCCGCAAATCGCGGTAAAAAAAATACCAAAAAAATAAATATAAAAATAAAACAGTGAATTACGTCATAAAAATCGGAGTGTAAAGCATAAAAGAACCCCCCTCCCCCCCCCAAAAAAAAATAAAATAAACCACGGCGACACGGGGTGAAATGTCAAAAGTTCAGTAATCGTTTCGGACCCCGTGTTATATAAAAGGTTAATGTGTATACTGTGTAGGTATATAATGTTATTTATAGGTACCACGCATGGGCTCGCATATTGTAATATTACAAACACAATAAACAGACTCGAGGATTAAGTGTGTTCGGTCTGTTTAAAGACTAAGGTTAACGAGATAAATAATATAAATACCAATTAACCGTATTTGTTATTTGTTTGGTTAGAACGGGTGCCGATGCCCGGTTACGTAGAAAAAAAAATAGCGCATTAAAATTATACAGAGCAATAAAAAACAGTATTAAATAAAATAACGTAGTGCCGGCAAATTATACATCGATGTGAAATAATTGTAAAAAGTGCTTAATTAGTATGTTAAATTATCTTATTTTAAATGCAATAAAACTAAACGATTAATTATATAAATCTTATTCCAATCTCAAATATGTATATTATATATGAATATAAAAAGCCGAGAAGCACTTCGCACGTTGGGTAGGATAATGATGATGGATATATTGAATTTGAAAGCAATGATAAGTCATTTCTTCCTAAAAAAAAAAAAAACGATTCTGAGCGAAGCTTCGGTGGATATACTTGACAATTACTATAGAATATACTAATAAGATGATAATATTATATAATATAATGAACAAAAAAGTTGAAAATAGTACAAAAAATTATTTGCAAATAGATGAATTCGAACCGAGGACCCGCGCATGAAAACATCGTTAGCTACCATTAGATTACGTACGAATGTTGAAAATTTTAGAAAAATGAATCTACCTACTATAGGAAAATGGTGAAATTGCTAAATTTCAATTTGATATAACTTTAAAACCAAGTCCGATGAACAAATTCTGATATCACCATTATTTTTTTGATCAAAAAAAAAAAATAATAATAATAATAATTAAAAAATGGGAAAAATCTAATTTTCCGGTGAAGTAGAAAAGTTATACCTTTTATGAATTAAATATTTCAAAATTATTGATAGTAAAATAAATAGTAGCCCATAAATGGGTAAAACTTTTCAACAATTTTTTGGCGTACGTGCGTTTGAGTTTTTAGTGAAAATTTCAAGTTTATAGGTCATCATTTTTCCGAAATTTCGAACATATTTCATACCAAAATAATACATATTATCGATAAAATGAAATAGCTATTAAAAATTATTGTACAGACCGATTTTCAATTTTTTGTGTGTAGTTAGAATGAAGTAGTTTTAATACTGTATTCAATTTTGAGGTCTTAAAAACTAAAATAAAAACTATTATGAATAAAACTACTCAAAATTTAAAATTGCTAAAAATAGCCTACAATTTTTTTGCTTCCATAATTTAGTAATATACGTATTTGGTGAATATTTTAAGATTATAGATTTATTAATTCCCCAAAAAATTCGTATACATTCATGCCGAAAAGTCGAAAAAATTAAATGAGTATTTAAAAAAAAAATTGAAAAGGCTATTAAGAAATATTGCACTTACCGATTTTTAATTTTTTTTTTTTCTATGTAGAATGGCGTATTTTTAACACTGTATTCAATTTTTCGGTCTTAAAAACTAAAATTAAGCATATTATGAATTAAATGTCTCAAATTTGAATGTTGCTAAAAATAGTTTAAAAATGGGTAATTTTTTGTATTAATAGTTAATAATTTACGCATATACGTTTGTGGTGAAAATGCCTATAGCATCAATATTTTCGAGTTATGAATAATTTTTCCACAATAGTGTTTTCCAATTTTTATGCAAATCTTTTGATCATTTTTTTTTTTTTACGCGCTTATCGAAAAAATAATAAAATCTAAAAATTACCTCTCTAAAGTACCAACTAGATACAATTTACTACTAGAAAATAGTGCTACATGTAATAATCAGATGACTTCTCCTATAGAATTTTGGGTACATATCGTGGTAAAACCAATATATTTCTCACTTCCCTTAGAATCTAAAATATATAAACATCTTACTCTCAGAACTAAGTTAGTATGTATAAAACATGTAATAATAATGAAAAATAACGGATTATTATCGCTTGAAATAACAATAAATTATTAAAATTTAAAACATTTTCCAAAGTAAAATAAAACGCAAATTTTACAGATTTCGATTAAATTCACTTCAAATATTATTAACAGATATTATTCGATATGTTTATAAATATTGCAAATATAAATTTTTAAAATATACGCACGTTCACGCTCATTAAGAGGGAAAGTTTGAGATGAGACTTCTGGCAATAAAAGTTTACGTATTAAATAGTATATGTTTTTATACTAAAGAGTATTTATTTTCGTTACTTAAAATCTTTTTAAATTTAAAAAATCAAATTTTACCGAACTTGGTTTTTCTTTCGTCATACTAAGATTTATACTATCTTAGTATTACATATATAATTTACTAGAAAATATACGAATTTGACCTAACTTAACTTAACATAACTTGATCAAATTAAAATTAATTATACGATGCAACGCTTAAGCACAATGCATATTTATCGTTTTTAAAATCACATTTTGTTATACACACTCATAATAGAAATATCACTGGTATTATATATTTTTATATATGGTAATTATATAACTTATTATAATTATATTAATATTTGTACGTAACTACCTATATATAGTTCATAAGTAGAAACAGTTTCATGCAATTATACGAGATACGATTTTTCGCCGAAGTTGAGAGAGTTTCGAATATTTGTAAATGCCTGTAAATATGTACATAAAGGTTAATTTTTTTGTATAATTTGGAATAAGAAAATATTATCTAGGTACCTTATAGTTAATAAAATAATATTACGTACTATTATATAATTGTTTGAAGTTTGATAACAACTTTCAATTTAAAAATAAAAAAATTTATTCATTTTGTTCATTCAGAACATATTCACATGCGTACAATATGTAGTTACTATTGTGAGTCAATAATTGATATAGACGTGCAGATAAATCTAAAATTGTTAAATCATTTTATGATAAGTAGTTGAAAAAGAATAAAATATAAGAACATTAAATTTACAATAAGATAAATTTACTTTTCGGTCACCTATGCCTGTTAAACAAAAATGTATTGGACATTCTTAATTATAAACATTGTACAAACATAACTTTACATAAATTATTATTAATTATTTTATGCGAATATTAATAAAGGATATAATTATTACCCTTGTAAAATAAGTATTAAAAAATATGTTCATTTAGATTCATCGAAAACTTCAGAAAAATCATCTGAAACTCGTTAACGAAATTTTACGTATATAATATACCTGTATTATACTATTATACGAGTAAGGGCTAAGGATAACTGTTAATAATCTCTGACGACCCTCGCAGAGTAACTAACATTTCCAATCCGTTGAACAATTGTTTTCTGTAATAGATCTTCGGGTCACGTGAGTCGTACTTACGTACCAATATAATAAATATACAGCGCTTGAATGCGGAAAGAATAAGGTCAAGAGGACTCGACAGAGTATGAAAATGTAATAGTATGTAGTTTTAAAGGAAAAAAAACATGCCGGACTATACGATTTTTCATCAAATTCACGACACAATATAAACGACAAACATTTATTTCATCTAATGCAGATAATAATATTATGAAAACTATTAACATTGATGATAATCAACAAACAAAAATACAAGTTATATGCATTCAAATACGTTTATATTAAAATATTATGACAGAAAACAATAATAAATGTTGAGCATTTTATTAGTTTGAATAAAAACGCAAACGTAATATAGTATAGCAGCGTTTCCTAAATAGTGGGTCGCGACCCACTACCGGGCCACGAAAATATAATACCGGTCGCAGAATTAATAAAATTCTCATATTAAATTTTGTTATTTATAATTTCATTTGAACTTTTTAGTAAAAATAAATTCATTAATACGAATAACTATTATTTACAACATGAATAATAATTGTTGAGGTTATCAACTATACTTCATGAAAAACCCGTATGACATTCACCGTATCTATAAATATAATATAATACAGGTAGTAACAAATGCATGCGACAAGCATCGTTGGTTGTTACGGCACTAATCCGTTATCTAGGAATGAATTCTTTTCAAATTTATTTTAGTTCTTTTTCCAAATGGATATATTGATATAGAGATGGCTATTTTTTTTCCTAGATAGTTAAAGCTAAATATTTATTTCACTTTGGGCCGGTTTCACCATGTAGGAGTTAAAGTTTAGATTAGTTAACTCCGATTAACTAACCTAACCCAGAGTTACCATTATTTCAGTTTCACCACCCGTTTATGGGTGGGAGTTAGTAAATCCGAGGTT
>JAIPRL010005334.1:10101-32798 GCA_025469235.1 Pemphigus obesinymphae | reverse complement strand
TAACACTGAAGATGAAAACATTGTTTTCGAAATACGTATTTGTTAAATAAAAACAAATTCTTTTTGTAGAAACTGGGTATTTATTTATATTTATAAATAATTCTACAAGTAACTCAACACCAAAATAAAAAAAAAAAAAAAATACTCAGGGTACATTGGGCTATGGGAGTGCCACTTTCCCTACGCAAGATGTTATAATCATACCTACTAATAATGCTCAGCATAAACTATACACACTATATTAGTTTGTGTTGTTAAATTGTAAACACACCATAAATTTGAATTAGTTGATGTAACATTTTTGATAATTTACTTCTATCTATAAATATCAAAATAAAGTTGTAATATGGTAAGTCTTGATCCTCCTAGTACCTACCTATACCTGTAGTTGAGCTTGAAATTTCTGAAAAAATTTAAATGTAAGTAAAAAAGGAAAAATTAGTGGGTTAAAAATATTTTTAGCACCATACTATCTATATTATAGTTATATCAACTACGAACTATCTATCTTTTATTTATTAATTTTTTAGACTTTGGCAGACCAAGATATATTTTGGTCTTACCATTATGTGTATAATTAAATAGATGGTACCAGTCGCTATTCAGTACAAACGTGTGGGTAGCGTCCACTTAAGGCCCATGCAAACATATCAGTTTAAATGGGTTATGGATAGGCAACTTTATGAACATTTTAAGAAAAATGTTAATATATCAATTAAAACACTTAAATAAATTAAAAAAATAATTTCAATATAGTCCTATATTGGTAGCATATATATGTATAATTTTTTTTTTTTTTTTGATGCGTAATAATAAATAATTATTAAAAAAACGACTGTATAAAGGCCAAACAGTCCGACAAAATTCAGTATGTCCACATGCTTGCAATGTTCTTTAATTTTAAAATATTATTATATTTTGTAGTTTTTTATTTTTACTAAGTTTCACTTTAATTTTACTAGAACTAGTTTTTCGAAAATATTTACTATTCGATAGAAAGTGTATTCGAATTTCAAGGAAAAAAAGCCAAGGTAGATTTTGCACGTTCTTCGACACGATATTGTATTATTATTATTTTAAATTTCAAAGCAATGATAAATCATTGTATTCGGAATTATTTGGTAGTAGGAAATATTAGTTACTAAACTATTGAATAATTTTCGTATTTTAAAATAAATTTTAGAATATTATAATAAAAACTTATTCTACGATTATATGATTTATAATCAACAAAATATATAAAAACTTTCTAATAATTTACATAGAAGTTCAAAGAATAGGTATCTACCTGCCTATATAATATAATAGGTACCTGATTCATAACCAATAGAATTATATATTATATAATATTCAAATTATTATATATACCTATTTATTAATTATATATATATTTCTTTAGCTATTTACTGGTTTGGTGTCAATCAGGCAAGATAGGGAGAACTAGTTCCCTTTACTAAACATCAATAGGGACTAAAATAATCGGTTGCAAATTAGTTGTTAAATTTTGATACCAGTTTGGAGTCGATTGGATAAAGTGGGTGGAGAACTGGCCCCTTTTACTAAAACATTGATAGAGACTAAAATAATCTTTTGCAAATTATAATAACATGGTTGCAAAAAATTGCAAGTTAGTTGTTCAGTATTGATACCAGTATGGAGTTAATTTGGAAAAGTGGTCTGGGAGTAACTTCATGCATTTCCAGTGAGTGGTGGTAATACATGATGTTCAAGGGGGGGGGAAAGTGTTGACTAGACTAAATAACTGGAAAAACCCGTGCGATTTGCTCGCGATTTTCTTCCCATTTACATTTTTATCTTGATACAATTGCCATCTTACTTACATAATTTTCAGCCGTCAAACAATTAACCATCAAAACCATCAAAACATAATGTTACGTTTACTTAAATAACATGTATCTCTAATATGATCAATAATCGTGTTTTGATATCAAAAAAAATTCTATAAAAAAAACTAAAAAACTGTATTATTTTATATTAATTATATTATTCATATTATTAAACTTTATCTAAATGGCCTGGTAGACTTTTGCGGAACTTCTTTTTAGCCTGAAAATTATTCAATGAAAATTAATATTATGCAATTTAGATAGATTTCGGCGTGTCTGTTTCGACGTATAGGACATTTCGGAGTAGAAACTATTTGACCGTGAAATCCATTATTAATTCCTCCATTGTCCATTTTCCTTCAAACACTTTTTTTATTTATTTTAAATAAAAATAAAAAAATAGGTTATACAATTTATAATGACAATTAAAAAAAAAAATCAAGTAAAATTTTTTTTTCATCATTTATCAATATTACATTTTTAAGTAAGTATATATATTAGATTTATGACGAATATATAAATTATATAACCTATATATAAAATCAATATGGGTAATTTATATTTATTTTATCTCTATATTATCAGTAAATTTATCGAACAGGTATACGTATGTCGTATACTATTTAATAGATAATATTAAGAGGTATAATAGCACATAATTTAAGCATGATAAATTCATTAACATTTTTTATTTTTATATACTATTTTTTTTAAACTTTAATTTATACTATATACTATTTAAATATAAATTTAACTTTAATTTATATTTTAAACACTTGCATGTGTTTTTTTTTTTTTTTAATACTACCTATATAATTTTATAAAGTGCACAATCAGATTAAAATAAACCAAATATCGAAATATCGTAAGCAAGACATACATTGACAACTATTGTTATTTATTATCGTGTGTAATATTAATGGTGACCATGATTTAAGATATAGAGGTTATTCAACGAAGATTTCTTTTTGATGTACGAATTATGTCACTGATTAATTCATGTGAGAAATACACCTAGACCCCAAACGACCATTATGTAGTAAAATATTTCATGACATTATTTTATGTATTTACGTGTGACCATTAAGAATAACAATAAACTACATAAATATAGTAAGTACCTACTCTAAATGTGTCGAACTAAAAATAAATTTAAATTATTATATGTTGCATTTAACAGTAGTTTTATTTTATCCTTTTTTTTCGTAAAATAGATATTGAAAAGTAAGTACTTGATATAAATTGAAATTTTAAACGCTATTATTTTTATTTATTAGTCAATATTTAAAATAAACTATTAGGGAAATTAAATAATTAGTACTAACTAAAACAGTAAAATATAGAAATAACGAAAAAATATACTTCATGCCGAAATGTCTTCTATGCTGAAATGACTTCATACCGAAATGGTATACGCCGAAATATCCTAGACTCGCATTTTCAATTGCTAAAGCATCTCCTTTATTAAATTCCATCAACAGATTTAACCAATTGATAATTTTCACAATAGTATGTATCCCACCTGGTAATTATTGGTTTTGGTGATATTGGTACTCCAGGTGCAATTTCTTTAAATTTCAAAACTCAAGATGGACATTTTAAAAAATATTTTTTTTACATTTCATATTAATGCATCTACTTTGGGAAAGCATTTACGTATTTATTCAGCTACTCTGTGTATAGAAAATATTAAATATGTAATATGTTACATTTTTGTATAAAAAACTTTAATATTTTTCCCGGCTTTGACCATATAAGATGCTACATCATTGAGAAATAAGAGTTTATATTATCGTGTTTAACACCCTCTAGCCATAATAGGCACATCGATTTATCAAATAATTTGGCTATTGTATTACCATTTTTTGTTTTTTCTAGAGCTTCAGAATTAAGTAAAAATTGTTTACCGAGGCTTTAAATTTCTAATGTGCCGATAACAACGTTTGCGATGTATCGACCTTCTATGTCTGTAGTCTCATCGATACTCACCCACAACTTTTATTTTCTACGTAAGCTATTTTATATAATTAATTTTATTATTATAACATTCATTTACATAGGTTTTCCATATTGTTTATTCTTTTGGAATGTTTTAGCTAATATACATAAAGAGAAAATTTTGAAAACTGGTATTTTAAGCTTTAATAGTGTTAACTTCTACAATCTCAATATAATCGACAACAATTTAAATTACTCATAACACTTTATTAACACAACTTAATTACAAAACAATACAATTCGATACCCTCGATTTCGTTCAACAGCGCGGACCCGAGTTCACGACCGACTAACTCTTTTTTATAACCTGGCCAGCGGTGTCTACATGACTACACAGTGCGCCATCTATACACATTTTTAACAATAGGAATATTTTCAGATATCAACATTTAATAAAAATTTGCATTAAATGTATTACTTGTCAGCAAATACGAAAGCATCTGAGTGGTTTCACCATCTTTTTTAGGTCCATGAAGTTGGCCCACCGATTTTATCGTATCAATATTAAATTAATTTCAATATTTTGAAAGTTTATTGTAAGAATTTACAAGTTTAATCCCGAAATTGGAATTCAATATTTACCCAATTTGGGGTAAAAAAGTGGGCCAACTTCAGGTAGTCCATCACCTTTTTCTAGAGCATTGAAATTAGCCCTAAATGATCCATTATAATTTTCAAGTAATTTCCAGTTCATTTTTAAAATTTGCAAGTCATTCTAGCCGCCACCGAGAGCTTTCAAAATTCTGAATTTGGACCACCCACTTTTTGTAATGCACAATAGTGTGGACTACAATATTTACGTATTATTATAATAATTCAGTCATTTACTAATGACTGGGTTTTGTTAATGTTTAAAACAAAAAAAGTAAAAATTTTAAGATTTAAGTTCTAAATGTTAAATGAAAAAATTTACTTTTTTTAAACTGAGTTAAGTTAATACTTTTTTTATATTAACTTTGAACTTAACCAGTTATATTTTTTATGATTAACTTATAGTTAAAGGTGTTTCAGCTAACTTAACTTAACTAAGATAATTTTTTCCATTAACTTGCCCACCTTTAGTTGTTAATGCCTCGCACAGTTGTACCCATAAGTGAGCGTGGCCCTGATTATTGACGTACCTATATCCATTAGAATGGTATTAAAATATGTTCATGCTTTATAACTGCATTTCCTTTTTTAGTAATTGCAGTTACCATTTATTTACGAAATATATAAAAAGATAAGATATAATAAAATACGATACCAATGCGTGAAGTCTTGTATAGTTAAAACATTTTTTTGTGTTTTGAAAATTAAAAATTTGACGATTTTTGATCACGGATATATCCATGGCTTTCAAATAACACATTAAAAAAAACTAAATACTTGAACACAATAAACTTCTTATTTTTATATTTTTTTTTTATAAATGTTAACTCTGAGTTTACTAAGAGAGAATCTGTACCTATAGTATTGCAGCATAGAGTTGTAGTTATTAGATATCGTGATTAGACAACAATAAAAAATGGTACTGATACAGGATTTTTTTTAATTACTTTTAAAATATTATTAAATTGTTGGATTTTCATTTTCTTTAAAATGTCATGTAAATTTCGAAACTATATTAAATAATTTCTAAACAACTTATAACAGATTATTTTTAGTTGTAGGTATCAGTAAAATGTAATGAATCTACTATATCAATATCCTAAAATTCAAAAATAATCTCCAATAGGGATGATGGGGGGAGGGTGGGCAATCGTCAGGGTATCCTTCTTAAAGCTAGTTCAATTGAAAGTTCAGTTAAGAATACACAGTATATAATATTTTGTTTGGACAATCTTTGATAAATATCAAATGAATAATTAATTCGTTAAGAATTTAATCAAAAATACATATTATTAAACGTGTAGTTATATTGGCCGGAGATGGAATGAATCAATAATAATCGCAGTAACGTTGGTATCAGCAGTATAATAATATGCATATGATAAAAGTACATAATATCGAGCGTGCCGAAAACATTTTAATATACAAAGTCTGTTGAAAATTTTAAAACATTTATTTTAAACTTGTCATTTTTAAAAGTTAACTGCAGCTTATACAGACCTTTGTCCACGATGTCTAAGAACGTAGATTTTGACGAGGCCGCCTGTGACATTAACCAACAGGTGACTGTGATACGTGACCCTCAGTTAGTGTCCACCATCCAGAAATGGCTGTCCAAGTTGACGGCGGAAAGCCGCGGTACCAATGAGCTCAGCTACTTGAAACTATTGCAGTACATGGTGTCCGACAAGAAAATCGGCCGGCCATTTGTCAGACCACCACCTGCCGGCCCTCTATTACCACTCAGCAGATACTTAAACCTGCCGCCGTGCGATGATTTCCAGTCGCCACGGTCCAAGGACCGGGCCATAGACAGTTGGCGAACGATCAGCTGCAGCAAATCCGCGTTGAAAATGCACGATGACTATGACGATGACACCGACGACACAGACATGGGCACTGCGAAAGGTAACAGTTGCAGTGGTGCCACGTTGTTGTCGACGACGGACAACGATGACGAGAGCACCGACAGAACGTACACTGCTGACACGTGCAGCAACGACACGGCGAGCTACACCGACGATCAGCTAACTACCGTGGCGGACACGAGACTCCATTTGTCCGGCGGGGCAGAAAACGGAGGCTCGTGCTGGGGCGAGAAAACCATTAGACAAGCAAAGGTTAGCAAAGGCCCCGAATGCGGTAAATTAGAGGACAAAAGGCCGGTCAGGCCTTTTCCATTTAGGCCTTGTGACCCGTGCATAGACGACCTGGGTAAACATTTGAAAAATCCGCTGCCCGGACCCTTCGACCCGGTGTACAAAGACATGTTGGGAGACGGTGCGTTTCCCAAATTCACGGATGCCGAACAGAAGTCCGTCAGTCCCGAATTGTTGCGCGTTTTGGAGAACGTCAGTGATTTAACTACACTACAGGACTTTTACTTCCAGGTGAGTTGTGGAGTAGTAAGAGCGAGTCCCAGATTCTGGTGCTTGAGGATATCGCTGGTTTAGAAGGAAATATTGTTTGTCTAAACTTCTTTAGAATTTTCAAGATACACATTTTAAGCTTAAAACGAGATTCCTAGATCCATTAATAAGGAAAATACAGAATTGAAAAATAGTTCTAAATCATATGAAATATCTGTACTTAATTACTACAGATTAAATCTTAATAACGCTATCATAAGCAAATGACCAACTATAGTTCAGAATTTAATGACCAAAATAATGACACAATTTCTGTTTATTGATTACCTAACCCCATAGTTCAAGAGTATGTCGTTATATTACGTATATATTTACGTGTATTCTTAGTATGTAAAAAAATGTTTTAGCTCTATGTGCACAACACAGTAAAAGAATTAATTTTAATGCATTTTTCTGTACTAGCTTCTTTAAGAAACTGTTTTCTATTATATATATATAATTATATAAATATTAAAAAGTAAAATTGGTTATTTTAAATACAAATATTACGGTAAACATTTAAGAAATCTAAAAAATCTCTCGGATTTAGCACAGTTAAAGTATTGTTCGTTTAAAATAATAAACACCTTTTAGGTACAACTTCCAGAGAGTAATTAATTTATAGAGAGTAACGTATATAAACATACTAGCATTTACTACCTTACTTATCTAATGGGCTATTAAATAAAATTACATTACGAAAAAACAATATGTTAGTTAGGTTGAAATAAGAATTGCACAACTATTACCAATTCGATAAAGGATAATATTTTTCTAGAAAATTACATGATATCATATTTTTAAAATATTGTTAAACAGAGAGGGTTACAGCATTTATTATTTGTATTACTATTTTTCGTAGTGTAATTTTGCTATACCGACCATTATTTATTATATAGACAAGTACGATAGGTATCATCTTAATGCAAGTTATTTAGTTAAAAGTTAATCTGCATTTTTTGTTAACATAAAATTTGAAATTAACATTTTAGACGACGTTAATAACGTTAATTTGAAACGAAATATATTATACCCCATCCAGATATGGCTTTCTGGTGAGCTAGATCCAAGGTATATAATTAATTATTCTTTCACCATAATAATATAAGTGTGATAATATAATAAAAAGTTTTCAAAGCCCAATTTCCGACTGAAAAAATTCAATTCTCCTTCCTATAATTTAACATTAACCTACTGATGAAAATTTAAATTATTTCGGTAAATTTATAAATTTATAGTTATTATAAGTCATTAAGTTAACTTTTTAATGCGTTAAAAGGATGTAACATTCGTATATACCGTCTCCGTCTAACCAACTGATTAAATACCAAATTTACGTTCAGTATTCTTATCACAAGTTTGTCATATCTAATATTAGAGTAAATTGACCTATTACAAAATTATACCTATACATTAATTTTATCATAGACGCCACATTCATTATTCTGTGTAGTGTATTTTTGAGTTTTTTTTATATTACCCACTAGTTAGACAGAGAAAACAAATGCTGAAAAATCGCTGAATTGACCATATATTGACATACTAGAAGTCATTCGAGTTTTCAGCATTGTTAAAAGTAAATCTTTGAACCTAAATACATGTAAAACGGTTGATATCTGTATAGTATAGTGTACACGATAAATACGGATCGGTGTCCTCTCCACGATTTAATTAGTACAATTCTACTAATTGGTAATTGAGTTTTGATTCTTTTACCGCGATGAAAGACCGTCATGAACTCAATATAAAATAAGCACAGCTTTTCTCCTATAGAACAGTCGTCCTTATTATATTATTTATTTATTTGCTTATAATATCTTGGGTTTGTTATGGTTAGGGCTGGTTTAAAGTTATGCCTTGGTCTGATACTGAATTTTTTGTATTTTTTTTTACAGATTTTTTTACTTTTAGAACAATATTTAGGAGACGGGTTGTCTCGATGATAATTTTTGAAATATTAATGAAAAATTTAATGCAGATAATTTCCAAAACAGACTATTCATTATATATTGTTGAACATAAATTAACATTAGTGTACGTGAGCCATAAGCACTAATTATTCTCAGAATTTCCAAATATTATCCGTATTTGTTTCCTAAATTTTCCTCCTAATATGTTACAATACTATAATAAAGAATTTTTTTTTAGTTCAAATGGATTGATTTAAATTTTATCAAGAAATGTGTACTAGGTACCCATTAACTGTATTACTACATTATGACGTAGGAAACATAATTAACGTCTTACAACTTAATATAATATAATATAATATTATTATATCTAATTAAAAATTGATTTATTTGTTTTTTTAATATATATATATATATATTTTTTTATGAAACCTTATCTCTAGGCTTATTAAAATAAAATAAATAAAAAACATTGTCACAAATAACCTAGAAAATATGCATGTAAAGATATACACATATTCAAAACAGTAACCGAATATATATATATAGCGAATTAATGGGTTGCATTGAAAAATAAATTATATTAATTATTAGTTAATGTTAATATTAGGTACAATATATATATCATATATTCAAGGATAGTCTGAGATTTTAAAATCTAAGGAACAAGCATATACAAAAATATATTACCACTCTTAATTGTTTTGATTTATAATTTTCATATAATTATGAATATTTTGAGATTTAAAATGCGTTTAGTTTAAAATTTGATTGCTCTATGTTTTAAGTCCAATAAAAATTACGTAATTTATAATTTTACATATAAAAATTTTAACATAAATTAATAATTATATATTATTTAAATCTTTACATCTCAAGTAAAATAAACAAACTAGTTATTTATTTTAAAATTAATCTATTAAAAAATGTATTAATAAAATGTCATTACGGTATAAGTGTAGGTACTTTACAAGACATTTTTTTTCGAATTTTATTTTTGTATATAATAAACAATAGATAAACGGTAGAAAGCAGTGTCACCATTTGAAAGCAAATAAAAATGTCTATAATATGATGGTTCACAAAACATATTTTGAGTCTTTGGAATAAAGAAATTATTAAAAAAAAAAAAACATGATTCTTAAAGTTATCACTTGACTGGAAAGGGTTTTAAATTTAGATGATGGGTCCACACATGCAAATTTTTGTCAAAATGATTGCACAACGAAACAGCGTCCGTATATATATAATATAATATACGTGGTACACAAATTTACTATACAGAACTAACATGTTTCAATGTGGTTCAAAATGTTATCCGATGAAGACGCTGTATTCGTAATCGCCCTTTTGTATTTAAATAAAAGTGATATTTGGACGCAAAGAAAAAGACAGTTTTGGGTTCAACTAAGTCTGTTGAAAAAAATCAACAAAAAGCGTGTTTTCGCGATTAACCAAATGTAATTTAGTTACTAAATTTTTATAAACAATCAGTTTTGGTTATAATAATTTATAACCGATCAAATGAATGGTTGTTATATTTGGTTATAGATAAGACAAAATAACATAACCTGGTTAATCACGAAAACACATTTAAAGTGGGACTGATTTATTAAAAGATTAAAGAGATCACGATGAACTTGGTTATGAAATCCGTGGATCATTTCATAATTTTTTGCGTATGTCAAGTACAGATTTCGAATACATACCTACTATCAGGGCTTTGCACCCGTATTATTATTAAGGGTTATGGATTACAGGTGCTTAATGGAAATATAGATTGTGGTTGCGGTTATTTTATATTTCAAACAATAAGGGTAATGTTCAGCCTTTATATTTATGTGGGTTATACCGGTTATGGGTTTTTAAAATTTGTGTGGCACCTCAATTCTGTTGTGGTTAATCATGTAGTATGATTATTCAAATGACTACTGTCATCTATTTAATGTTAAAGCAAAATAATGAATATGCCTAATAGTTTACACTATGCATTTATATTAACTATTAAAATTTAAAATAATATTAATTTGTATGATGAGTAGGTAATATGAATGTTGATAGTCACCGATAGTAATATAATTTATTATAAATTATAATAAGTATAAAAAAAAATCTATTGCAATATAAATTATATTATTACTATAGTTTATAACAACAAAAATATTATTTTTAAAAAAAATGATTACTTCGTATAACTAATATTTATTCGAGCATATCTAGTGCCCAGGACATTTCAAGTCCGATGCCATACATTTTAACCCAGAGAAACCCCATTTTAATCGATACCTAAATAGTAATCAAATTTAACTAATTATATACACATCTACTTATATATTTTGATTTTTAATAATTTAAATCTCCACAAAAAAAACATTATAAATTGATATGCCACGCTACTTTTTTTATACGGGCTGTTATTCAGGTTACGGTTAAAATCGATATAATTATTATATTGTTTATCGGTGTTTGGTTTCACGTCAAATCTATTGGAATGGGCTATACTAGTTATGGGTTATCCTGATTAATATGGGTTTAAGGTTTATGGGCTATATGGGCTATACGGGTGCAAAGCCCTGCATACTACAAATAATCGCACTGACAATTACAAAAGCCGATACATACTATAGAAATTCAATTTCGATTTTGATTTAAGTAAAGAAAAATCAACAATAATATAATATAATCTATAAATACAAAATAACTTGTCCTAACTGATTCATCATAGCCTAGCCGGAACCGCTGAAGCTATGAAGATGAAATTTGGTTTATAGTATCGTTTCATGATGTAGAGGACCATTAAGAAAGGATTTTGAAAATTTTTGATTTTAAGAGTTGAAATGGGCAAAAAATAGGTATTTACGTGTAAATTGTTATTGTAATTTGTTTATTCGAGTTTTTCTGGTAACGATTTAAATTGTATTTAGTTTACATAATTTAACTGTTCATTTAATTTAATTATAATGGCCACAAGGATGGCTTTGAAGCTTTCAATATAACATTAAAAGATATAAGAGGATATAATAGTTTGATGGATTGAGTCAATGTACTGTTGGTAGGAGATTTTCGGCAAACGTTACATGTTTTACCTAGGGGTACAAGGGCTGATGAAGTAAAGTCGTACTTAAAAGCTCCATATTTATGGCCACATCCAAAAAAATATCCATAAAATATGAGGGTGCATTTGAAAGGTAACAGATCTGCTGGGGTTATCTCTGAGATTTTACTCAAAATAGGAGACGGAAATTTTCCTAGATTGGAAGGTGAGATCACTATTCCTTCAAATTTAGGTAAAGTTGTTAGCTCTTTATCAGAACTAACTTCTAGAATATACCCTGATATAATTAACATCCAAGAGAAACCCACCAAATGGTTGTTCGAGCGAGTCATCTTGACTCCAAAAAACGACAAGGCAGCCGAAATCAATGAAATTCTATTAAGGGCATTTAAAGAAAAACCTGTTGAATATAGATCTTTTGATTCAATGATCTAACCGGATGACGCTGTCCATTACACTTTAGAATTTTTTAATACTCTGAATCCTTCTGATCTTCCATCACATAAACTTATCTTTAAAATTGGAGCACCTGTAATCTTAACCCGCCTAAATTGTGTAATGGAACTAGATTACAAGTTAAAGCTCTACAAAAAAAAATATAATAGAAGCCATATTTATCATTGGATGTGCTCGAAGAAATGTAGTTTTCTTCCCATGAATAACGATAATTCCAACTGATTATCCCTTTGAGTTTAAAAGAATATAGTTCCCTCTCCGTGTTTGCTTTTTTATGACTATAAATAAGTCTCAAGGACAATCAATGAGCATAGCTGGCATTGACTTGAGAGAAGAATGTTTTTCGCATGGCCAGTTCTATGTCGCATGTTCTAGAGTTAGTTAGCTCAGCCGGTAGTTTGGTTATTTTAGCCCTAAAAGGCAGTACAAAAAATTTGTAAATTTCAGTTTGTAAAAAAGTATTGAGATGAATGACAGATATTAATTATAAGAAGAAGAGTTATAAAAATACGTATAATGATTCAAAAACATTTTTTTCAACTAAAAATCTATACAATTTTAACATTTTTCTCATTAGAATTGTATCTTACAATTATTTGTCTTCAAAATACTAAAATATACTAACTTTTTTCAAATTTCTGTTTATTACAACACACGAGCAACCCAGGGTCAAGACATCTTAAAACAACCTGTAATATAAAAATATCAAAGATAAAAAGATAAAAAAATAATAATAATTATACGTAACACAAAAAACTCCTCCCGGGTGAAGCCGAGTTATTCAATTAGTATAATATAATATGTATAATAAAATACACAATAGTTATAGATATATGTCCCTAAGGGGTGGCCGGTTCCCCAGAAAATAAAAAAAATAAAAAAGATTGTATAGGTATATATTTCGTGCAGCGCCTCATAAGTCGTGCGGCATTGTCTACAGGCCACACGTGTACGTCCACACTGTCTGGTGTTGTGGGAAATTTATACCCACCAAATGTATACTTGCCGGGGGTATTAATCGCTCGAGGTAATAATCAGCCAATGTAGCGGGCGATTAATATCCTCGTGAAATTTATACCCGGGGGTACTAATCGCCCGAGGTAATAATTGCCCACCGTAACGGACGATTAATACCCCCCTAGTAAATTTATATTAGGAGGTAAAACCGCTCGGTATGTATTTATGTATTATTTATTTATTTATTTATAATCTTACCTAGGAAAATGAAAAAAATATTAATTATAAATAAAATTATAATAATATGATATCAAGCATTAACGCTAAATAAAACTAAAATATATATGTATTAACTACTATATAAATATTTAGATATATAATATATGTATATACTTATATATATTATATTATTTTGTATTATGTTTATAAAACTGATTGTGTTTAAACTCAGTGGACTTCCTCGGTCGGATATTTAAAATAATAATTTACTACCGTTCTAAATATTTTTAACATTATTGGGAAGTCGGAATTAGAGGGTGTATTTTTGGAATTGTCATAACACATTTAGTTTAAATCGTAGAGCCCCCAGAATACCATTGATGGGTTGGGTAGAGGATACATCGGTGTTTAACGTACTAAATTTTTCCCACTTCAATTTTTTGGTTTTGCTATAACTCCTTCGTTATAAATGTTTGGAACACCGTATAAACGGGATAAAATTTGGTTCAGGGTCCTTTAATAGGTACGCCCGACAAGTTTTCCCAAAAATTCCTTTCTGCTTATATGACTGCTTATATGAATCTTAATTTGGTGAGGTTCTCTATGGAGGCATACGGAACGGATTCACTGTATTTTTAGGAAGGATTTTATTTTGGAAGGGATACCAAAAGAGAATCTTAAAATAAATCACAGAAGACGAACTTGAAAATTCTCTTTTGGTATCCCTTCCAAAAAAAAAATCCTTCCTAAAAATACAGTGAATCTGTTAACTATACCTGCATGGGGAACCTTACCAAATTAAGATTTAATCGTATAAGCAGAAAAGGATTTTTGGAGACCTTATCCTGCGTATCTATTAAAGGACCCTGAACCAAATTTTATCCCATTTATACGATGTTCCAAACATTAATAACGAAGGAGTTATAGCAAAACAAAAAAAACGAAGTGGAGGGGGAATTTGGTACTTTATACATCAACGTACCCTCTACTCATCAATGGTATCTCGAGGGCTCTACGACTTGTATGACTAACTAATTATGACAATTCCAAAAGTACACCCTTCCAACTTCCTAATAATGTTAAAAATATTTAGTATTGGTAGTGAATTATAATTTTAAATATTCGACCAAGGAAGTTCACAGAGTTTGAACACATTCGGTTTTATAAATATAATATATATATATATATATATATATATATAACTATATAAGTATATAAGTATATACATATATATTATATGCCTATATATTTATATATTAGTTAATACCTATATAATTTTCAGTTTTATTTAGCGTTAATGTTGACGTCATATTATTATAATTTTATTTATAATTAATATTTTATATATTATATTTTATTATATTATATTATATTTTTATATTTCATTTTCTTAAGTAGGATTAAAAATAAATAAATAATACATAAATACATACCGGGCGAATTTTACCTCCCGGTATAAATTTATTAGGTGGGTATGAATCGCTCGTTACACCGGCATGGTCGGATCTACACAGGCCTATCGACTTTTCTTTGATCTAAACCACTCGCTTTTGCCGCATATATGTGAATGCGCCTTAACACTGAAAATTATGAATGTAATGAGAATTTTTTAACGGACTTGGTTTAGAAGTTATATCAAGTTTTTGTAGTATTATCTAAAATGACAAATTATACACAGAGTTTTTGTATCAAAAATGCCGTTTTGTCTTATTACCTATCCGATGTGGGGTTTCACAGCAAATCGGAGAATATTTTCGAATTCAACTGTTTGAGCGAATGAATTGAGCAAGTGTCTTAGCCCAGGTTATAGGTTCAGAATAAATAAAAATAATAGTAATAATAGTAATAAAAATGAAGGTGACGTATATATTATGTTTAAGTCCGTATAAATGAATATGTGTATTTGATATAAAAGTATAAACCACATGATTGTTAAAAACAACACTTTTTTATACAAAAACGCAGCATATAATATTGTTTATTTATTATTTTAAATAATACTTAAAATTTCAAATTTCTTTACTTAACTTCGAAAATAAGTCTAATAATAATTCTGAAAATAACACGTAAAATGCATGTTTTTTAAAAAGAAGAATCCCGTAAAGTATACTTGTTCTAGCTCACTTTAAGAGCTAGTGGGAATTTTATATCTTGTTTATTTACATTTGAAAGTTGTCTACATCCCTTAAAAATTGAATTTGTGGCGGTATTTTTACTAAATAAATAAATGATTAATTTTTATAAAAATACATAATAGTACTTATAGTTATGCAATATATATTACATTTTCATTAGGCAGGAATCATAGTGCTACTTCCAATTAATGACCAGCTTTGACATTTATATTGACAAAAACAATTTGGTTGGTCTTCACTGAAAATTTAACATAAAACGTGTTTTTTCAACCATGCATCGATTAAAGTGTGATTTGTGTGTACTTAGAAATAATATTCTACAAGTTTTAGGCTAGGATTCAGTGACATAGGCAGTGGGAAATGGTACCATGACCCGCTACCCGTTTCGTGGACCGTTTATTTTAGTTTTATTCGGTTATTGAAAACAATGATAACTATATCCTTACTATCAGTGGCGTATTTAGAAAGGTAAATAAGTATTAGATGAAAGTGTACGATTTGGGGACGTTTTATTATTTTGGTTTATTAAGGCTCTTCATATGCTATTTTGGTTTTGGGGTTTATTAAATTACCTTCTTTTTATTTATAGAATGATCTAATAACCTAATGATATATTATGAATCCTGACAACGTCATTGATCTAATATAGTGCATCCAATCTGTAAATTATCTTGATATTACAAATTATGTTGGATGTTGGAATTATGTAGGTATCATTGTACACGTGTGACCAAGGATCGCTGATGATGAAAGTATCGGATGGTATGTTGGACGACTTCCGAGCATTTATCTCGGACGTGTTCGAGACCCGTGCGGACAACATTAGCGACGGTCTGGCCAAAGAGCAGATGGCACTAAACAACAAGTACACTTTCTTAGAACATCGGACGTTCAACCGGGCTACCGTAGCACTGGACTTCCTCCGGGAGGTCATGCCCACGTTCAACTGGTATAAGTACCAGGAAAACCCGGACATGTACCTAAGACGGATGATACTGCGACGGATGCCGGCGATGGCTGCGTCCGGAGACGCGGATGACAACGACGGAGGTGGTGGTGGCGGACGTCCGTCCGGTGGAGACGACGGTGCGGAATTGATTGGTGGTGGCGGGGACGACGAGGAAGAAAATGATATCCAGCAGTCGGCTATTAAGAAGCTGTTGTACACGTTAAACTGGCTGCGGACCGAGGTGTCCCGGGTCGACTGTGAAAATCATCGGCTGCTCGATCAGCGCAACGGGCTAACTTCCAACCTGGTCGAGTTGAACAGGCATTTTACCGATGACCAAGTCAAATCATCCGGTGATATCGAAAAGCTTAAAGATGAGCTCACGCTGCTCCGACAACGGTCGGCCGACCAGTCAGCGGCTATCGATCAACTTCTGGAGACCATACAGTTGGCCATGCAAAATAAACAGTCGCCGGCGCCCGTTTGTTAACCACCATGGTGTTCTTTAAATCTGTGCCGAAAACGCGTATTTGTGATCTCAATTCGTAATTAATCCCATATCGTCAACACACATATAATTTTTTTTTTTTATTGTATATATAAAATATAAACGTAGATATATATATTATAAATAGGTCCCTCTATATTTGATTCTTAATTCTTAATTCTAAATTCTTAGTCCAATTTGACGTAAACAATCCTGGGTGGCGTTAATTTTTTTTTTTTTACTTTGTTAGACAAGAAGTAATACTTTAAATAATATCGTGGTGAAAATTATGCGTAAAAAGAATAAACACAAAATATTGTGTTTTTCTTCTGAATAAAGTATATGTTCATATAGCACCGGTTCCTAAGAAACTGCTTTAGTTGCATGGCCCTTTCACCGGCCCTGGCAATAATTTATATAGTTTTGAAATTTAGTAAACTTACTTTTGAATATTCAAATATTGAATATCCACCGATTTTCCTTTCTAAAATGGGGCTTTCACTTCTTAAATTTAAAAAAAAACCATCCCTGAAAGGCAATTAAAACGGGTTTTTATTATTATCTCGTAAAAAATGCATTTTATGAAGACTGTTATAGCAAGAAAATTGCTGGAAAAAATGTTATCTACACTTATATTATAAAGAGGAAAGATTTGTATATTTGTATATTAGACATATATCAATAATCCCATACAAAACCATTTTAAGACTATTATAAGAAAATTAATAAAATAATATTATATATTATTATAATACAGAAGTATTGTATGAATAATATGTATATTTTATTAGCTATTAAATTTATAGTATAACTATATATGTCGTTAATATTGATAAGAACGTCAGCCTACACAACGTGCTAACCGTGACACCGTATATTTGGTTCACAACAAAAATATAATAATCAAAGGCCCTCGGGTTAAAGGGTTCTGTATAAGCATTGATACTTGTTAACTATTTTTTTTTACCATTTTTAAATCACTATACAATTTTTAAACATAATATTTCAAAAGCACTTACGAGGTTATCTCTTAAATGTTGTACCTATTCTATCAATTTTATATTAGGGGTTTTAACTCTAAAATAATTTTAAAATTCCATTTCATTTGTTTTGCGTAAACGTGTTTTTACTCCTGAAAATCAAAATTGTAATACTATTACAAAAATAATATAAAGTATATGTTATAAAAAATAATATATCATAATAAAATTATTATAATAAATTATACAATAATATAATAATAATATATAATAATATATTATAATATTTTTTTATTATAATAAAAAAAATAATAAGCAAATTTTCTTTTTATATGAGTAATATTACTACTTTCGACAGTCATCATCAGGTTACAAATGAATAATATTATTATATAATAATTATTTATACTTCTTCATATAGGCATTAGTTGTTTTTCTCAAACAAATTACTAGTTCATCATGAAAATGTTCCAAGAATAATGTGAATCGTATAATATATAATAATAATATAAAAACCATCAAATTCCGAATCAATATTGGCCTACCTACTTATATTTAATAGGTAATTTATTATAAAAATAATACCTGTATTAGTTGACAAATTTTAACGGTCTGTATCGCAGCAATCTTCGACAACTCGAGAAAAATGATAAATACTAAATAAAATTATGAGTATTTATTATTATTATATAATATAATATAATTATTATTATATTTTATTGTTGAAAGTTGATTATAAATCGGTACGTACAACAATAATAGGCCCAAATCACACTACGATATTTTAGTCGTCCATAGATAGTGCCTATACGGGCTATACTCTATAATGGTATGAACGGCTTTATTGTAGACGGTTTTTACGTTAAATGATAATGGATATATTTCAATGGACTTCCTAGGAATATTTATTTCAAAGAACTCTGAATAAAAACATGTATAATATTATATTATTAATTATAAATAATAAAAACTTATTAGATTATTACTTTATTATCTACGTATATAAGGTACCTTTATAAAAGATTTTTATTTCCAATAAAATAATAGTATTAAAATGGTAAATTAAATAAATGGATAAAAATATTTTAGTTAGAAACCCATTTATATTTTTAGTTAATTTTATCTAGGGTAAATTTAGTTTTCAATGGGGGGGGGGGTTTGAACCCTCTAAACCCCCCCTTACCTACGCCCATGTGACTGTCTCCATATAAAAAAAAAGCACTCGGTTAAAATAATGGTTTTCAAATTCTAAAAATGAATTTTCAAATGTTTTCTAATTAACCATAATATTTTGGTAATGGTTTGGTGTAAATAGAACGACATTGGGGACTGCATGAAGTTGCTCCCACTACTTAAAAAATGCTCTCATGGCTAAAATAATAGTTTTCAAATTTAAAAAAAGTTTTAAAAATATTTATGATGATTTGTAAAAAAATCCGATAACATGGGGGGGGGACATATTACACGCGTAATATTACGATATTACGGCTGACAATAAATGGTGGTCACTGGAGGACCATGTCACATATTTATGTACAATCTTTTATTAATTATGGATTTTTTGGAATAACTTTGTATAGTCCTGAATTATGATTCACATTTTTAATGTTACAATGAATTATTAATGCATTTACAAGTTTTTTTTTAAAAAATTTCTGTTTTCTATCGATATATACCTACATTAAATGATCTTATATTATAATATATTAGGTAGGTACCTACCATTGATTATATTGATAATTTTTTTTTTGATTTTTACTTGATGTTTATATGTTGCCTTGTATTTTTAATCAATGATATTATTGAACCTATTTCCTACATTTAATTTCATACCCACTCCTTTTTTTCCAAATTTTAGGGGGGCTGGCAAGATGTTGAAAATTCCGGTTATTTCAATTTTAACCGATCAACCGGTGAATTGCAAATAAAAACAAAAAACAGGCAATTAGTTGCAATTAAATTGTAATATTTTGGTACCTACCGGTTTGGGATCGATATCACAATATGGAGGGGGCAACTTAACGCACGTGAAATTATTACCATAGAATACTAATTGACCAGTGACCGTTAACACATATTATAATATTTTATAATTTTAATATTATCTGTGATTATTGAAAATTATTTATTTATTATACCGTTTATTATAATATGATTATACCCATTATATTACGAGAAATTAATAAAAATACCTAATTATCATTATTTTGTTATATTATGTATAAAATCCAAACTAAAATAATTTGTCTTTTTTTCCCTTGGCTTTTTTTTCCTATTACCATCAATTGGATCTTCATAAAGACATTTTAAAAGACATACAAATAGGTATTTATTAAAAAAAAATTTTCACTTAATTTTATTGTATTTTGATAAGCGTTTTCTTATAATAATTTTAGCTACATGTCTACAATGTATTTATTTTTTATAGTGAAACTAGTTAATATTTCGATGACTAAAACCCATGATAGGTTACGATCTACGTATGGATTGAATTTTATCTTTTTTTTTTTTTTTTAATAATTAGTAGGTACAAATGTACAATATTACTTTGTTCGCATTAATTTAATAAATAATACTCAACACTCGATTATTAATGTTATTACAAATTTGGCTATGTTTATTTGGAAAATACAAAATTACGATAAAGATTATATCATTTTTATCGCATATTCTTATCAATTACCACGAGGCCCCGGTTTGTTATCGGTATGTTATTTTCATTTATATAATTAATGAAATTATTATTTTTTTTTTCAATTTTTTGTGCAGTAAATTATTCCACTCAAGTATTGAATTATTTTGCTCTAAATTTATTACTTCTACTCTAAATTATATAACTGTACTTATTTTTCGTAGGTATGAGTTTAATGGGAGCTGCCAAATCCATTCTGCTAATGGGTCGATGTTCTCCATCGATAAAAAAAAATGCATCAAAAATTATCGTTAAAAAATTGGAATTAGACGAGAACCTTTTGATGGTGAGTAATTCTTGAATCGTTGTTTATGATATTTGAATATTTGTTTGTTTTTTCTTCTAGTATTTTAATAAAAATCAAGTGTATTATGCTCATGATCCAGAACAGCAATGTAAAACGGGCGATGTCGTACTCATTCAAGAACTACCAGAAAAACTAACTACACACATTACTCATAAAGTTGTCAAAGTTGTATATCCCTTAGGCGATGTTACAGATCCTATAACTAACAAAAAAGTAGCAGCACTACGATGCGGAACAGTTCGTTACAGGTTCGTTTATCTGCTAGGCTTAAGCACTGAAAATGTTCTATGATGGTATAAATCCAATTTTGTGGAAATCACTAATTCGGGAGATAGTATTTAGAAGTTTGCGATTTTACGATATTTATATATGAAATGTATTTTATATACATATTATGTAGTTACTAGTTAATAAATATCAATATGTAGGTACTTTATAAAAATACATCCACATAAATAAAATGTATTAATGTAATAATAGGTATATACTTTGCCCTGTTACCTATCCGACATGGTTTTTACAATAAATCAGGGATATTTTTACTGTTCAAGAGAACATAAAGAGTGGATGATTCTATACGGGTAATTCTATGTAATTTATACAAAATCAGCCATATTAAAATAACTATACATTATTAAACACTTATTTCCACAATTTTAAACATATTTGGAATCTGAAGAAAAAATAAATTTGTGATGGTAAACTAAATAACAAATAAAATATACTGATTAAAATACTAATTATATTTTTTAATATACCGAGTCATTCTAATTTTGATTTAATAATTGGTCATACTTTGAGAGTTTTCATGGATAGCCATGACATGTTCATTATAACATAATATTACATATCAAAAATCTAACCTATAGACTGTTGAATTAGAAAAACACTAACTTTATTTTGCAAAACCCATTATTTAATTAAAATATTACTTATTTTATATAAATACTCTTTTTATGTTCATGTCTTTGACTTAAATCCTTTTTTTTTTTGCTTCATATAATCATTTACCTAATTTAAGTATTGACACTATTTATTTATTTATTTAATACGGACTTGGCCCAAAGTACAGTAGGTATAAATAAGTAGATATACATTCAAGCAGTAAGTCAGCGGAAGTGAAACAGAACCAGGAACTAGATTTGAAATGACGAAGGGTTTACACTAGCAAGGCATTAAAAACTTAAAAATATTCAATAGAAAAAAAGTTATTAGGTACATATGTTAAATAGTTCTGTTAACACACTGTATATATATATTGATGTGTGCTTAATGAATCATTTACGGATTTTTTAAAATTAAAATATATATTGTATAATATTAGGTATATATTTTATTTTAATATTATACAAACAATTATTAATATGAAATTAGTTGTACCAATGAAAGAGTTTGGGAACCTCTGATTTAGTATATTTCATGTCATGTAATTGATTGTTACATTCGTTTTACCATTGATTATTACATACATATTGTTTTAATTTTTAATAATATAAACTATCAGGACTTAAAACTGTTTCTGAAAATAGCGGTAACCGGCTTCTAAAGAAGCCTAAAATATTTGAGAACTGGTAATTGGTATTAAGGGTCTTCGACAGTAGATTTTTCAAAGCGCTAAAATGGTCTTGGCATTTCCATAAATTGGCCGTGTTAAACTTGTTCAATTTTAATTTTGAAAAAAGTTCTGAATTCGTTATTATATTTTC